>JACGDI010003537.1:727912-750188 GCA_014898725.1 Jacaranda copaia | reverse complement strand
TAGATGTGCCTTTGGGCTTCATAGGCAGTTTCGTCTGAAGCTGGGCCTATTGGGCCTACTGGATTATCCCGTATCATATTAGGCCTCATGGGTTGTTTCATTTGAAGCTGGGCCTGTTGGGCCTACTGGATTATCCCATATCAATTATATAAAATTACATTATCTTAAATTATTATTAAATAAATAAACATAATATTTAATTATACATAAATTATGAAACATAATTAATACATAAATAATAAATTATTTAAATAAATTAATTTAATTAATTTAATAAGTGATTTAATTACTTCAACTCATTTTTTAATTAATACATTATTTAATAAATAAGTTATTTAGTAATAATCAAATATTTTTACTTAAATTTAATTTATTCTTTCAATAATTACTTTAAGCATATCAATATTAATTTATTAAACTAATAGATTATTACGTAAGTATCACCCTATAATCAATTTTTTTTGTTATAATTTTTAAATAATTGTGAAGATTAATATTTAATGAATAATATTTTTTGAAGAAGAATAATTTATTTATTATATCAAATTAAAACATCTTAATTAATTTATTAAATGAATAAATATAATATTTAATTACTACATTAAATATTAAATATAACTAATATATTATTTAATTAATAAATTTAATTAATTTTATACATTATTCAATGAATAAATTATTTAGTAACAACATAAATAATATTTAATTAAATTAAATTCATTTTTTCAACAATTAGTTTAATTAAATTTGTAAACATAAGTTTTAGATTTTTTTTAATTAGTAAAATTTTAATATTTCTGTGTGTGTGTGTGTGAGTAAAGTGAGAAAGTGATAAATGAATGAGTAATATGAAAAGTATAGTGAGAAAATGAGGAAGTAGGTGTAATTTTTAGGGTAGAGGATTTTTTGGGTGAATTGAAGGGATTTTTTGAGTATAAAATTTGAGTTTTTTTAGGAAAAGGATTGAAAGATATGCCTCTATTTTGAATTTTTTTTTGAGAAAATGTAGAATAACACAGCCCCCAAATAAAAAGATTCAATGTCATTGAAAATCATTTCTTTTATTTTCCTCAAAAAAATAAAAATAAAAATCATTTCTTTTATAAATAAAAATGTGAGAGGCTGATTTGCTGTCGCAATCTATTAATGAATCACTTCTATATAAAAATAATACAAGTCAAATCCATAAAATTATTATTTGAATTATTTTTTATTTATACATTTACCAAAAGTCTATTAAATTTAAATTTTTAACTTCATCTTTCATATGTAAAATTTAAATTATTAGATCAAATGCCACTCGATTTATTATTTTAATTATTTATTATTGTGAATTTGTAAGCAGTTTTTTCAATCCTAATCTAATTTATATCAAATTTAATTTGAACAGAAGTTGAAACAATTTTATTTTTAAAGTATGAGTACGTTTTAATGTGGATTTGGTTATGAAATAAATGAAATAAGTTAAAATTTTGATTTTTATTTAAGAATGAAAATTTGTTCTGATTATCCGTATTTGGTTCATGCTTCAAAATCCTATCATAATCAGAATCTGATTAAACAGGATAAATTGATATGATATTTTATAAATATGTAATTCTCTTACATATATTAAGCAATTATTTATTTTTCAATCATTTGGAAAGGACAAAAAAAAAAGGATTTTATTATTTCTCAATAATTTCTATCTTTTCAATAGAATTCGAATCCAAATAATGTTAAAGACAAACCAATCTTGTAGAATTCTTTATAAATTCTTTAATTTCTACCAAAAATAGATGATTGCTTCTTAATTTCCTTGTTTAGACAATATATAAAGGAATATTTAGAAAAGCTTCTTGGGAGTCGATTTTGTTGTGTCTCTCTTCCTTCCATTAAAAGAAGGGAAGAATATCAAAGAGTCAATTTTTTCTTATAGTGGTTAATGTCTTTTGATTTATCAATGTATGATATTTTAAGTTCTTATTACTAAAATTCAAATTATTTTTGAATTTATTAGAAGATCCTTTTAGTTAATCAAAATTTATTACTTGGACGGAATTAAATCTTGTGAAATTTTTATTGAATTGACATTATATTTCATACAATACGAAAAAAAAAACCATTCTTACTTACCAACACATTGTCTAATTAAATCAAAATGTCTCTCAAAGCATTTCTCAAAAAATCTGATTTGTGCATATTTTTTTCCTAATTATCAAAGAGATCTTGGCAAAATTACCATATATAAAATTTAGCATAATTTTGAAAGAAATAACTGACTTATTTTTCAACAAAAAATGTGAAATATACTCAATATCATTTAATTAAATAATTAATTCTGTCTTTTGTTATTTGAAGAAACTTTTTACTTAAATTGATGTATTTTTTTTAACGAAAAACAGACACGAAATCCTGATCTACTTGTCGGCTTCTTGCACTTTGTGATCATAATAAAATTCTAGAGTTCATACCACCCAATGGTTCAACAAAACTTCGAAAGGTGATGCCTAAACTAGTTGCACTTACTTAAATTGATACATTTACTAGCTAGATTTCTGTGTCTATTCAGTGACTTTATTGCAAATTCATTCCCCACCTGTAGCATCCCATTTTAGGACAGCACCACCGTTGAGGCACTATTCTAATTTAAACTTAATTCTCAGAATTACAATTCAACAGTAGGTCCATAAATTCAAACATATCAAAATTTAAACATTGATTCAACTCCAACAAGACTAAATAAAACCACAAAAAAGATATATCATAAGAGTTCATGGAACTTAGTTAAATTACAACCTCTGACAGGTCACGCCATCATTTTCATCTTACACTACAACCTTCAAATAAAATATATACATCACAACATCTCTAAGGTCAACAAAACAATCACAAGTTCCATACTTAATTTCGGCATTAGTTCTATTATAAAATAACCATGTACTTCATTCCAAACATGGTGTCCATCAGAGCCCATCCCTGTTTAGAAGATTATGAAATATAGGGGGGGTAAATCCAAAGACTTAGTGAGGGAAATGTAAAAAGTAACAACAGTGTTTACTGAGGAGAAACTCAACTCAATAAAACACAATTTTTTATTAGATTGAATATAATAGAATTCGAAAAAACAGACAGTACAAAAAAGCAAATAGAAAACTCTCCTATCTTATTATTCCAAGAACAGATTATAAGCAAACAGAAATCATTTAGGCAAATCAAATCTAAAGCATATGCATTCCAAGAAAAAGGCTATAAGACATGCATTGCAGATTCATCTTATACCAGACAGATAGATAATTTACCTAAGTGTAACAGCTTGATATATGGCAGATGTCTATATGGACTGTATAGCGCACCACTGATACTTAGGGGGAAATCCTTAGCTTATCGCTTGTAACTAGGGGGAAATTCCTAGCGTATGATTGGCACCCAGGGGGAAGTCCCTAGTGTATCGGTGACATCTAGGGGAAAATCCCTAGCATGCCTTTGCATAACCAAATAGATCGCCCAGAATGGCTCTTGGCCCACATAATCACCATATAGATAACAGAATAACTGCCTATACAAATGCCCAAGGGAAAATCCTTAGTGCACTATCGGTTTCAGATCAACAAATCAGAACAGAATGCCACCAAGACAACAAAAAATAGTAAATAGAATATAGATAAGTCAGCATGGCTGATAAACACAGAACTAATAGTAGATATACCAACAAGGCAATGATACAGTACAGATACGAGACTGACAGATATCAGAATAACAGACAACAGATAGACGTTTTGAGCACCAAAATGGACAGAAAATATAACCAACATCAGAGATAACCTTCATAGGGGTATTTAAATGAAATAACAGATAATAGATAGTAGACAGATTTCAAACATGGTTTAGAGTACGGTTCAAAACAGTAAAACCCACAAAGGGGCTTATTACAACCATAGATAAGAAATGTAATGCCAAATTGGCAGAGCCTCACAGGGGTTTCCAACAATTAAGAGTAGCTTAACAAAGCAATAACCCAAGTGGGAGACCCTTACCTCTTGCAGTCCCAACAGCAATAGTTAAAATCAAATCTACTGCTCGTCGGTGCCCAACTTGTTGTCATCTAATCAGGAAAATATTCCGAGAACCAAAATTCTTGTTCAATCCTAATAACCTTATATAAATGCACCAAGCATTCTAATGCCTTATCTATCATCAGGATAATACAGATTAAGATCCTTCTATACAAAATTCTCTAGAATCAATATTTATCCATAAATCTCTAGTCAAATTTTCATTTCAACACTATTTAACTTTTAATAGTTCCCAGTATCAAAATTAATATTCAACTTATTATTAACCAACATATGAGTTCAAAATTCGTATCTCCCATCTCCTTATTCCTGGCATAGGTAAACAATCATAGAAATACATATATCGATTCAAAGGCTTGTCCTGGACAAAAACCAGCAATTGCATGCATGCATGTACATATATATATATATATATAACATGCAATAACCAATAAAAATCCGATTTCACTATTGAGGGCTCGAAATAACAAATCGATAGCACCAAGACGATCACCGCATCAAGATGAGGAGATTCCAATGCTTCCTCCTGTTTCCAATTTCAAGCAACATAGATGTCAAAATGGGCCAAAAATAACCGAGTTCTTCTTTCCTTCGCCGTGCTTCGATCACCATCTTGCCGTCGTCGGAGTTGCCATGCAATGGCTCCAATGTGCTCCTCATGTTGAATGCTTCCTAACTCAACCCTTAGAGTCGATGATGGCCGCCAAAAAATGGGAAACCCAACTACCACTGTAGCTTGTCTTCCTCGGTTCTCTTCCGCCACTGCTGCTCCATCGTCTAGGTGAGGTGTTTGAGTGTTTGAGAGTGTAGGTGGTGGTATGGGGAAGAGACTGATGGGTTTAGAAGGTTGAAAAGGTCATCGGAGAAGTTGGCCGATGGTGGTGGTGGAGCTTCAATGAAAGAAAGAAAAGAAGGAAAATGGAGAAGGAAAAGAAAGGAGAAGAAGGCCCTGCCTGGTTCTTTAAATCTCATTTCTATTTTTTATTAAATTTTAATTTCCAAACTAATCTTTTAATATTTTAAATTATGAAATTTTGGCCTAAGTTTTTAAAAAATTGTGATTAGCCCCAAATTATTCAAAAGTTAACACAATTAAGTCTACAAAAATTATAATTTAGCCCATAAAACTTTTTAAAATAATTAATAATGTGAAATTCATAAAAATTTTCAAATAATGATAAAATCATATATTACAAATAAAATAAATAAAATTTTACCGGTGTTACACCTCCTAATTTGTTCCTCCAATCCAGTAGTGGAGATTGACTTTCGCCCTACATTGATAGAGATATTATTCTTGCATGGGTAAATTTGGTTCTTAAAGAAATACCCCCCTTTTGGGGTAAACTATACCTAATTCCATCTTATGTTCTTTTTTTTTTTAAAAAAAAAAACAATATATGGTGAACAAATTACTACGAGGATTGAGGTAATTTACTATACTTGTTGTTTTCCCAGCGTACAATTTTTAATGTTTAATTATTAATATACTATTATAAATTCTTCGGCATACACATTGAAGAAAAAAAACTAGAATGATATATATTTATTTAGTAAATTGTATAAACATATAACTAATAAATAGTAACAAAAATAGCTAATTTTTTTTTAAAATAGTATTAATCTGGTTTTCGTTAATTTCAATGAACTCTAGATACCTTTTGAATATTAAATTATATTACATACTTGCAAAACTCATATTTTAATTTAAAATTAGTATGATAAATACATTTAGCAACTCAAACATAATTACAGTGTGAGTGTGTGTGTGTTCATTCTTTGTAAATTTTATTGCATGGGTACTAATTGAAACTTTTAAGATAACAGGGATATCTATGTAGCACTTTGAGTTCTCTATTTTAGTTCTTATTTCAATTTATTGTTGTTATGTTAAATGTAATTGATTCTCAATTAATTATTTTTATAAAAAAACATTTAATACACATATCATATATTCATAAAATAGAATAAGAGATAAATAAAGAATGAAATAGAGCACTTAAACCATATATATAGAAGTATGGAATAGAAAAGCAAATAATTTGGTTGAAAATTATTATTATAGAAATTGATAATAGTACACCAAATTACATTATTTGCACTTCATTCACTATTCTTCTTCTTTTTCTTAAAAAAAGAAAAGGAACGAAAGAAAGAAAAAAACAACAATGAATTTGATATGCATGCAACGGTAGTTTAAGTGTCAATATCAAATCCTAAAAGTTATATGTTGTTTTTCGACATCTAAATTAACATTAATACCTAATTTCTCTGGTAATTCAATGTAGCATAAAAAATTGTTAATTAGATCAATTTTATAGATACATCATATTCAGACAATTCCTTATTTCTTTTGAAGCCATGAGCAGACATTGAATTGAGTTCCCACATTTTCACATTATGTGTGCATTAGAAAATAAGATGTAATGAAGATTGAAAAAACACAACCTATATTAATTTAATTCTATATATAGTTAACGAAAATGAGTTTGCTTATTTTATGGTTAAAAAATAAAATGTACTGAAATTTAGAAAACAGGACACACGTGGTCGTAATTATTTGGTTAACGAAAATCATAGGTGCAGCTTCAATTGATATTATATGTTTATGATTGAAAAAAATATATTAAAATTATAAACATAGAACCCATATATTGTTGCTTTTGAAATATATATATATATATATATATGTATATAATTACTATTTATATACAAATACAAAATATAAAACTTTAAATAAAAAATTTATGCTTATGCTAATAAACAAATAAACCTTAAATGAAAAATGCAATGATCCTAATTCCTAACCTTCTTAACATGAGAAAGAAGGGGTCTTACACTTATAAAATGGCGGTCATTCTACCGCTAATTTATTTATGTCATTTTAAAGATGATAATGATGTTGAGTGATTAATTAATTTTTAGGTCCGGATTGGATAACGTAATACGCTGCTCCATCCAACCCGATTTGACAAATCCAAATGCACTCCAAACATACTAGAAATTCACTATATCATATTTTATAAAATAGATGTTCTTACCAAAAAATCTTAAAGAAGGTCTTGACGTGAAAAATTTAACTCAGTGGTATAAATCTGTTAAATTATTTATTTTATTTTATTAATTCTCAAAATTATGAGATCGGATTAAAGAAGGGTGCTTGTGGTTTTTAGGTTGTTAAATTGGACTATGCTAATGAAAAGCTTGTCACGATAACAGTTAATATGGCAAGGGTAAATTGCATTTTACCCCATGTGAAAATGGAAAAGGGCCAAACACCTCCGGGAGGGGGGACGGCAAAAACCTCCTTATATTTTTGAAAATTATGCACATCGCTCTCCTCTCCTTATTTGTTGCAATCTAATCCTAATTTTAACATATAATGACTGTACTACCATTAATTAATTTATATACTTTTAATTCAATTTATTTATTTTTTATACATATATTTTCATATATCTTTATTTTATCTTTTTTTTCCTCAGAAATATTTTCCATTTAACTTCTTTAGTCTCCTTCACACCACTCTTTTTATTTTTTGAATTAAAAAAATATTCTTTATTTTTTTATTTTCATTTTTCTAATTTATTTATCTTTTTTTTTGTTTTTATATTTAAATATGTATTATATAAATGTAAATATATATTATATAAATTTATATAATTATATAATATTTATAACTCACCTATTTTATACCTAGAATTACCATTTTATCATAATTTTTTATTTTTATTTATAAAAAATAAATAAACACATTAAAATTATTAAAACTAAATTACATTATATAAAAAATAAATAAATATTTTTATTGTACAAAAATTTCTATAAAAAAAATTAGCACATACATCAAATGTGTCGAATATCTAATTTCATATATATTCTTTCATTTCCTTCACACCAATTTCTATATTTTTAAAGAAATTATTATTATTTTTCTATATGTTTTTATACATCTTTAAATAAATATATTATGTATTATATATTTCTAAGCAAAAATATATAAATATACATAAATATATTCAATATCTTTATATATGAATATATATATTTATAAATATATATTGATATCAGATAGCCTAATAGGCCTAACTCGAAAACACCCAACCAGAACGAAAGCTGGCCTGAGGCTACCCAATTCGCTATAGGCCCAACTTGTCATGGGCCAGATAGATGATCAACCAACATTTGACCTCACGATCCTTATCCATCGGTTGTGTCATTATTTCCTGATCGACTAGGTTATGGTCGATCATCTTTAGAATGTGGCCTTCGTCGTTCGACTAGGATGATCTAGTTACAATATCATTACATCTTGTCAACCAGAATTCAAGGAGATATCTTGTAGAAGCATTCACCTCAGCGGAAGAAGTAGACGACAACCTCTTAGCCACATTGAATGGCCTACTAGGTGGTGTGCCTTTGCATTAATGGCACATGCCACTATTCGTACCACCTATTTTAGCTGTATCAAGCTAGCGCACACCTCTAGTGTACCGCCTTGTCCTAGATCGCTGGAGGCAATGCTTTCTGGAATTGTACATGGGATATAGAAAACTTAAAGGTCCCCAAGTAGAACAAATGCTCTCCCCGCACAACAAAGACATAATGGCCATATCAACACCGTTGAGATGGCTATAAATAGCACATTACCCGCCTTCAACATGGTAAGCATATTTCCACCCTAAGCTCGTAATCTGCTGCTCTATCTTTTAGTTGATTTTAGTGACCTGAGTGTTGGAGTGCCTTACCCGAGGGCCTCTTTGCTAGCCTGATATTTGCTATTAATTACAAGACTTAACTCCCATATTTCATAAAGTACTTCTCTCAACCTATCACCCGATCGATCATATTGGATTTCAACCCAGCAATCTTATAAACAGATTTTACCCTTATCATTTTAGCACTGTCTTTGGAAAGCTTGAGTTCGCAACTGTGAAAAAGGCATGCCACACCTGAAATGGAAAAGAACAGGAGATCCCCAACTCCTCTTTCTCAACCTCAAGTACCTGATGTCACTAGACCTAGTGCCCAGCCAAAGCAAGTGGTCACTTTCACCATGCCTTAACTCAAGCAATTGATAAGTGAGTAGATATCTATCTAAATTTCTACTCAGCTTACAACTGTCGTCAATTAACATAACAACCAAGTTGGACTAGCCGCTAGTGCTACTCCTTAGCTTACGTTGCACGAGAAAAGGCTCCAAAAGAGAACAGAGGATAACTACAATCTAGGTGACCACTAACTTGATGAGAAATAGTCCTAGGTGATTCCTAAGGGTAGATGCTCAATTAAACCCCCAAGAGAAAATCGTAGATTTAGTCGATTACTGTGCTCGACCTCTTCGAGCCCTATAGCACAATAAAGTCCAGTGCCAGATGCCCTAGATCAATAGAAACATGTCCTAAGCCGATCAAGAAGAGTGGAAAGAGGTGCCCCACCAACTACAATAGTTTAACAAACAATTGGAAAAAATTTTAAGGAGAAACTCCGAAAAGAATCTTTACCACAATGGTACCTTGAGGTTTCATTGGGAACATGAGTCACCATTTGTGCAGGAAGTCATTAATGAGCACATTGTTGTCAATGCAAAAGTCCCTATCAGATTGCCCAAGTATGATGGTTTATCAAATCTAAATGAGAACTTGTTACAGTTCGAGCCTATAATATAGTTGCAAGGGCACAACGATTACATCCACACCAAGATGTTGGTCACCACTTTCCATGGGATTTCGCTTGATTGGTTTGTCAAGTTGAAGCCAGCAATGATATACTCATATGACTAGTTAAGTGATAAGTTTCTCTATCAATTTGCTAGTTGGCGAAAGATGAAGCTCCCTTATACTCACTTGCACACCATGAAACAGAACAAGGGAGAATCCCTTTGTGATTGTTTTACCAAATTTAACATAGAAGTCTTAAAGATTGACAGTCCTCGATTGAGTTTTTTATTGATGTGCTCTTTTTGGGCTGACGACATAAGGAGTGTGCTAATGCCTTGGTCAGAGAGCAACCCAGGTTGATGGAATAATTGCTCGACCTTACTGAGAGGTGTATGACACAAGAGGAGATGAATAAATTAAAATATGGCAACCCGACATTGACAAGAAGAAAAGAAAGGAGAAAGAGGACAGACAGCATAAAGATGGCCTTCGATCTCCAATTAAGCATGTCCATAACTATACCCCCCCTCAATACTACTAGAAAAGAGATATTGTTCACCATACAGCACGACAACCTCCTTAAGAAACCTAAGAAGCTGACCAAAATAGAGGCCATGAAAAGATCTAAAAAATACTGCCACTTTCAGAGGCAAAAAGGCACAAAGGATTGCTTCAATCCTCATGACAAGATTGAAAGGCTCATTCAACAAGGCCACTTGAAGAAATTCATCAATGAGCAGTCACAACAGGAAACGAGCTTGACTAACCACACTCCCCATAGAGAAAGGTCAGTTAGCCTAAGGAAAGAAGACAAAGGGAAGAAACTTGCCCATGATCCCTGCTTACCTATCAGAGGAGTAATTAGTATTATTGTTAGAGGTCTGACTAGGGGGATTCAAAGCCAGCTAGAAGATAGAACCAATGCAAACTGAAGTCGACCAAATCTTCTTTGGTTAAAATAATATTCTAGTTTCAACCAGTATGGAGCCAATGTCCTTCTTGGACAATGTCTTCAGCCACATTGAGAACCAAAGGGTGGACAATAAATTAGAGTGCCTTTTAGTGGTATTTGTTGAACTTGCAAACTTTGAGGTTAAAAAAATATTGGTTGATAATGGGAGCTCCGCGAACATTATTTTCCTATCAACTTTGGAGAGGATGAATATAGGCAAGCCAAAATTTGAGCTTGTTCGTGTCCCGCTCGTTGGATTTGGGGGGTTGAAGATCATCTCCAAAGAATCCATAAATCTATCCACATCATTTGACAAGGCTCTTCGGTGCAAAACTATGATGGTTAACTACTTGGTTGTCAATGCAAGGGATGCAAACAAATCGAGTTGGCTCGTGAGCCTGACGAGTTGGCTCAAAAAGTGTTCTTGCTTGAGCTAAATAATTATTGTTCTCCAGCTCGTTAGCAGGCTCGCGAGCCTGCCTTTCTTAAAAAAAAAATATTATTTATATATAATATAATTGTAATAATATATTAAATTACTAATTTATAAATTTTTATAAGTTAAAATTTTAGATTTTACAACAACAAAACCTTAAAATTTGAATTTTAAATTCAGCCCTTCTTCACAATTCACTACTTCACTCTCTTTTGCAAACAGTTTATCCCACACCCCCATTGCCTATCATCCCTTGGTTGTCACCCCTCGATCAGTGACCCTCACGCCTTGCTCTCATCCACATCTATGCCCACGCCTACACTCACCACCCTCACCTATCACTCCCCACTCTTTGTGGCCTCATTTTTCGTCCTTTGCTCATCGATCGTAGCTTGTCACTCGTCTACAAAGACTAGGTTGCCTTTCTCATTTTTTCCATCAGAAATTCAGAATATTCGATTAAGACAATCAGGTAAGTTTTTAACTAAATTTTTTAAATTTTTGGATAGCAATTATTCTTTTTATATGTATATTGTTAGGGGTTGATTTTTCTGATTATAAGCCAACGAACCCAATACTCATTGATTTTTATTGTTACAATTATTCGTCCTTATCTGTTAATCCCTATTCTGTAATAGGTTATTTTTTTTATGTTCTATGGAAAATTGATATAGAATATTGCTAATTGAGCTACTGAAATGATATTAAGTGCACATAGGAAAAAAGACATAGAATTTTCTAAAAAATCACAATTCCAGATTTATGGTTAAAGGACTCCAAGTTTAGAATCAAAGAGAATATTGAGCTTATATATTATAAGTATTGATAATGTTAATGTACATTTAGAAGCCTAGATTTTGTAAGATGTTATGGTTGTAATAGGTTTAAAATAACTTTCTATCTCTGACATAATTTCCATATTAGACCCATAAGTTCAGCAAGTTGAGCTAACTGTTTTGGACTGGAAGGTTGGTCATGGGTAGTAGCTTCATCTTTTTTCCTTATATCTGTGTGTTTATTTTTGTTCACCACATCTTATATAGTCTTTTCTTGTAACAGGGAATTCTAGTTTTTAGAAAGATGTCCACATCACATCATTATCAATAGTTGATTGTACAAGTACTATGACAATGTTAGAAGGTCCTGAACAAACATTGCATGAGCTAGTCATTGTTAAGGATGAGGCAATCAAGTTTAAAGAAGTTTTCCCAAGGTTTAAGGTTTGAGAGCCAACTTATAGTCACTTCCCAAATGACTATGATCGGGAAAGGTTAGAAAAGGTGATTTTTATATTGGAAGTCTTTTATACTGCTACTAAAATCATTTATGGAAGTGATTATCCTACTGTAAATTTATTTTTGAATGAAGTATATTTGGTGAAGCTTGTATTAGATGAGAAAGCATCAGACGAAAAAGATTTTGTGTAGGATATGGTCACAAGAATGAAGCTTAAATTTGATAAGTATTGGGGAGAATCCAGTATGTTGATGGTTATTGATGCCATTTTAGATCTGAGATGCAAAATGAAAGCATTGGAATTTACTTTTCCACAACTTTATCCTAAAAATAAAGTTGTCGAAAAAGATTAAAGACGTTAAAAATGTTTAATACCAACTTTACAAGAAGTATTTGGCAATGGATAAGACTATAAAATCTTGCAGCTCAGGATCTAAAAGAAAGCATGAGTCTAGTCAAGGACATGAAGACTCTAGTGGAGTTATAAGTTCATCTTCTGGTTGGTCTTGGTTCAACCCTTTTATGAAATATGTCAAAATAATGGCACATGAAAAATCTTATTTGGATGTTTATTTTGAACAAGGATGTCATCAGCATGATCTATGTGAAGCGCTAAGTAAATTTGAGGCATTAGTGTGATGGAAGATGAATACGTACAAGTTTCTAATACTATCATTAATGGCTAAAGACATTCTAGCCATTCGAATCACAACTGTAGCATCAGAAGCTACCTTTAGTACTGGGGGTAGAGTGATTGACAAATATCGTGCTTGACTAGCCCCTAAGACTATGGAAATGTTGATGTGTGCTGCAGATTGGTGTAGAAAGCATTATGCAGTGAAAAAGAAGTCACAAGTAAATTTTTTCTTTTTGAATTTAAGACTAATTTTTATTTATTTTTTAATTTATTATTTACAGGTTGATCAAGAAGTAATAGTAATTGAGTTGCCCAATGTTTGATTAAGGTAATTCCTTTTATTTGTTATAAGTAATCTTATTATGCTATTTGGCTTGGCTTATGGGGTTAATTATAGTTGGAACTAGCAATTATTATTGATGTGCAGAACATTCATAAGGTCTATGATCTCATCAATGGAAAATAAATTTCTATTCTTTTCTTGTGACCGTGCACACAAAATGGGAAACAACTTTAATTTTTTAAAGAGCATATTAACAATAATCTGAACTTAATGGCTCAATTTTGATGCAATTTTGGGCTATGCTCTTATTTTATTACTTTATTTTCAAAAATCCTTTAGTTATTTTATTCTGTATTAACAAGAATCTGAACTTAATGTATTTTGCTTTGCATGACCGTTGTTCAGGCTTTGGCCCTTGTATAGACTTTGGTGACTCATCAATGTTTCCACTTCCATGGGGTGTTGCTATAGCTTTGTCCTAGTTTGGTTGTATATTCATCTCAATTTCTTCAAGCCTTTTTTCTGATACCTTTCTTGATATTTCAGTATGTTTGGGTGGCATTAGAATGTGCTTCTAAAAATCTGGTGGAAACTGAAATTTAGTGTTGGCATTAGGGACATGGTAACTGAACGTGCATTTCATGCTCATATTAGCCCTAGTAATCTCAAATTCTTGTTAACATGCAACTTAGAGCTTTATGTTAACAAGTTAACTTAATGAAAAATGTTTACTTGTGGTGTTTTACATGCTTGTTGGAGTTTTAATTGTTTGGAACATTATAATATTTTTGAATATTTAGATGATTGTTGGAGGTTTAATTGTTGCTAAGACATTTTGGTTGGTTTTGTTGTTAACAAGTGAGGTGCTTGTACTTGAAGAGTACCATGGGAAAGCTAGAATGCATCTTGTGAGAAGTTCTTTGTTTGGAATTCTTAGGAAGTCAAGTTGTATGCTTTTTATAACTATTAAGCATTTCCCTAACATGGGAATTTTTTGGTTTTATGTTGTTGAAATACTGTTCACAGTTAATACTATAGAGGCTATTTCAGTATTTTGTTTGGTTTTTTGTTTGACATTGTATTCTCTATTGTATGGAAATTGGAAACTTATTGATAAGGTTATTTCTACACCTTATTCAAGGGAAAAAAGTTTATCGAGCTTGAGCTTACAAGTTTGAATTTGAGCCTATGATTCAAACATAAATTCGAGTCGAGTTGCGCTCGAGCTTCAAATTTCTGAGCTCGTCAAGCTCGAGCCTGAGCCTGAGCCTAGTTCATTTGATTCAAGCTCAAGTTCGAGCCTAAAAAAATAGTTAAAGTTTAGCTTGGCTTGACTCATTTGCATACCTAATCAACGCACCTTTGCTTACAACGCGATCATCAGACGACCAGAGCATTGAATAACTTCCGTGCCATTATCTTGACCTATCATATGAAGGTCAAATTTCTAATTGTTGCTGGGATATGTGAACTCCTTTGAAATATGAAAGAGGCATGGTGTTGTTATACAATTTTAGTCAAGCCAAATGAATAGAAAACCTAACCCAAGTTGAAACTCGAGGGGGTTGCCCTAATAACAAAATTCAAGAATGGACAGTTAAGCAACAAAAGAAAGCTAGAGAAAACCAGGGTTGAGCTTGTTGGTGAGTTTAAAACAATCAAGATAGAGCCAGGGAACCTCCACAAGACCACCAGAATTAGAACTGATATGGGCAACAGCATGGAATACCTCATAGTCGATTTCCTCAAGAGAAATGTTGACATTTTTTCTTGGAAGGCTTTTTACCTCCAAGGAATCAACCCCAGTGTCATTATCCACTGCTTGAACATGGACCCTTCTTTCAAACCAGTGAAGGAAAAGACAAGAACCTTTGACACTAAATGATGCTAGATCATCGAGGAGAAGGTCAACAAACTTTTAGAAATGGATATATTATAGAAATTCAATATCTAAGTTGGCATTGTAATGTAGTCCTTGTCCTTAAAAATGAGGGAATGTGGCAAATGTGTAATGATATCATTGATTTGAATAAAGCTTGACCGAAAGGTCCTTACCTTTGGACTCGTATAAATCTATTAGTTGATTCTACTACTGGTTGTGATTTGTTGAGTATGATGGATGCATTTTAGGGTTATCACCAAATTTTCATGGCACTCGAGGATAGGGATAAGACCTCTTTCATTGTTCCCAATAGGGTATATTATTTTTTGGTCATGTCTTTCGGGCTTAAAAATGCATGGGCAATTTATCAAAGGCTAGTAGACTTTATGTTCAAGAACAAGATTGGGAAGACCATGGAAGTTTATGTCGATGATATGATCATCAAGACAAAAAAACCAAAAAATCACTTAATTGACTTCAACCATACATTTTCTATATTACAAGCATTTGGCATGGAGCTTAACCCTAACAAGTGTATGTTCAGGGTCATTCTGGACATCACAGCTCCTCGAACAGTTAGGGATGTCTAGTGCCTGGTCAGAAAATCATAGTGCTGGGTCAATTTATCGCCTAGCTAGCTAACAAAAGTTTATCATTTTTCAATATCTTATGGAATGCAATGAAATCAGGCATCCGGTAGATAGAATAATGTGACTAGGCCCTAGTCAAACTAAAATAATACCTTTTAGCACCCCCAATGTTAGCCAAACTTGAGGTCTGGGAAGTTTTATATATTTATTTGGTAGTCTCATCAGCAACAATCAGTTCAATTTTGGTCTTGACCTATCGACCTATTTACTACAACAGTGAAGTATTACGAGGTCCTAAGCACAACTACTTGGAGACAAAAAAATTCGTCTTAGCCTTGGTCATTGTAGTAAGAAAATTAAGGCTTTACTTCCAATCTCACTCTATTGTTGTCTTGACAAACTAACCTCTAAAATAGGTGTTGTCCAAACTAGATACGTTCGGGAGGTTGATGAAATAGGCAATTGAATTGGGGGAGTTTGACATCACTTTTCAACCTTAAACCACTATAAAAACCTAAGTTTTAGCCATTTTAGGTATTGAAAGACTCAATTTGCCTAACCAAATTGAGCAGGGTTTCCTTATATGGACTTTGCACATTAATGGATTCGCAACCTCCTTAGAAGAAGGAATGGACATCTCTTTACAATCTCCACAAGCAGAGGAATATAACTTCATAGTTAAGCTTGACTATTTTGCCACAAATAATGAAGCTAAATACAAGACCCTTCTCATTGGCATGAGAATAGACGTTGATAGGGGAGTTAAATAGCTGACAGCCATCATTGATTCCCAGCTGGTCGCAGAATAGGTCAAAGGAAACTTTGAGGCCAAAGAGACCATAATGACTAAGTATCTGGCCAAGGTGAAAAGGATACAAAAGCAGTTAAAAAAATTTACCCTCAGCTAAGTCCTTCGATTGGAAAATGAGTGGGCTAAAGTAATATCAAAATTCACTAGTTGAACAAAGGGGACCATAGATAAAACCATTACATTTATTGTCATCCATAGACCCAACATAGACATTCCCTACCAGAACTTGGAAAGGGTAGATTAAAAATGCATCTCTCTCTTGGCAGGATAAGATAAAAGATTATTTATGAGATGAAATAGTCCCTAAGGATAAGATCTGAGCATGCCAGCTCATAGGCCATGTAGCTAAATTCACCCTTGAGAAGCACAACCAGCTATATAAAAGATCAATCTCTAGGCTACCATTGAAATGTCTAACACCCAAGCAGGCCCATAAGGTGTTATACGAGGTCCATTCAAGTATCTATAGCAACTATTCTACAGGATGATCTTTGGCCCATAAAGTCATTAGACACGAGTACTTTTAACTAATTATGTTGAAGGACACCATCAACTTTGCCTAAAGGTGCCGCTCTTGCAAGCTCTATTCAAGCATACATTACTAACCTACAGCACCTCTGGTGCTTGTCTAGATCACATAGCCATTCGACCAGTAGGAGATCGACATAGTAGGCTCTTTCCCAAAAACTACTAGCCAAAGCCACCAACCAGAGGAAGTTCATGATCATTTCTGTCGAATACTTCACAAAGTAGGTCGAAGTAGAGGCGGTCCCTAAGATAATTGGCGTGGCCATCAAATATTTTATGTGGAAAAATATTATTTACCTCTTCAGCCTACCCAAAGTATTAATATCCGATGATGGGACACAGTTCTAACGTAAAAACACCAAGAGCTAGTGTGAAGGCCTAGAAATTCGACAACACTTTACCTCGATCAGGAATCCTCAAGCTAATGGCTAAAAGAAGATCACAAATTGAATAATCCTTAGTCATCTCAAGGCTCGACTTAAAGGGACTGGAGAGAGCTGGGTAAATAACTTCCTAAAGATGCTTCGAACATATAGAACAATCCCTGGAACAACCACTGGTCACAGTCCATATAGTTTGGTCTATAGGTTAGAAGCAGCGTCTATATGGAACTAATATAAGATACTTCTCGAGTGATCTATTACAACTCTATCAGGAATGATTCTGAAATAGAATTTGACCTGGAAATAATCGATGAGCTATGTTAGCAAGCATACATAATAATGCAACACTACAGGTCGGAGATGGCACAATATTACAATAAGGGAGTCCATCCAAGTAGCTTCAAATTTGGTGACCTCATCCTCAAGAAGGCCAAAGTCTCAAAAAATGTTGGGAAACTCTACTCTAAATGGAATGGCCCTTACTTGATGGTCAAAGTAGCAAAGTACAATGCCTACCTATTTATGGATGTGGATAGCAACAAACTCCTTTGACCATGGAATGCCATGAACTTGAAATAATTCTATGTGTAAAAAGGCTAGAAAACTCTCCCATCGACTATACCAAAGTATCATTTTAGATCAATAAAAACTACTCAAGTTCCTACAACTACCTCATCATATCATGAAATCAAGGCTTTTAGCCCAAGTAAATAAATGAGTTGATTGTTTATAGTTGACCATTTAGTCGATCAAAAAAATGGCTTGAAGCTAGGAAGTCAAAGCTTTTAAGCCCAAGTATATAAACTAGTTGATCATTTATAGTTGATCATGCTATTGACCAAAATAATAGCTTGAAGTTGGGAAATTAAGGCGTTTTAGCCTAAGTAAACAAACGAGTTGATCGTTTAAGTTAACCATGCAGCCAATCAAAACAACGGCTTCAAATTGTAGAATAAAGGCTTTTTAGTTCTAGTGACTAAGCGAAGTAATCATTTATCGACTAGCCCAAAGTCGACCTCAAATTATTCTTCAAATAGAATTATGGTTATAAGCCCGAATTGACATACTTGATCAAGAACTCGACCTCTGGATCGATCAACACCTTGATTAGACTCACTAATATTGTTCACTCCACCGCGATGAAAATAGTTGACAACAAACGACTATAAATATCTTGGATTAATTCCATTCTTTTTATGAGATTGATTTCTAAATCAATGAAGGAGAATGTTATTTGATTAACTCCTTCATTAAAGCACAATGTTATATGTCTCTTATCTAAGACTAAATTACTCATGTGGTCACTTACTAACATTTGATATTTGACGAGAATGAAAATGTTCAAAAGAAAGACAACAAACCATTATACACGTTGTTGAAAGGAAACTAAAATTTCATTCATTTAAAAGTATTCGATTACATCCAACAAAAAAAAGAATAATAATAAATAAACGCCTCGTAGGGTGACCAAGAACTAAAAACACTGCGGCTTGAAGATTAGCTCAACCCAGCCCTTCGGCTCATGCAGCTCACATACCATCATCAATCTCCTAATCAAGCTTATCATTTGAAGGTAAAGCAAAAATCTCATGACCCTCAATTTCTTGCTCATACCCTACTATCGGCATCGATTGGTTGGCATGAACTAGTCAAGATGGCCCCACCTAATCGACCAAGAATTAGGGCCTACTTGATGAGAAGAAATCAGCTACATTGATCTTGCCATCCCTAACGTCTAATGTCAAATTTGGCGGTCACCTCATCAAGCTTAGCTAAATGATCGGCCACAACTTCGACCATAAAGTAGGAACAGTCTTGTCAGGGTTAAGCCTCTCTATAGGAGCAGTTTAATTAGGGTTGGGATACATGCAGAGTTGCTCATTGAGCATTAGGTTTAGGCATTGTCTATCCTCTGGATGGATTGAATAAGCAAGGAATTCTAATTTTTTAATGGCCTTCTTGAAGGCATCATTTTCATCGTTGATGGAGAAGATGATGTTAGCATCCTTGATGGTTGAGGTTAACATGAGCTGCTAAATTGCCTCTCAATGAATGATAGATAACATCTTGGCAAATTTTCCCTGAGAAAAAGTATAAGGTGTTATTATAGCTATAGGCTTGACTAGTGTCGTAGTAGGTTTATGCTTCCACTCTGATCTTTTTCAGTAGTTCCTCTACTGAGCTCTTTGCGGCTATTGTGGCCATCCATTTCGCATCCTTCACCTCAAGCTGTAAGTTTCTCTCTTGTAACGCTTTGGTCAGTTGTTTGATCCGCATCTAAGTTGACTTGGTTTGAGCTTTCATCACTTTTGCTTTAGTGTGCTCTCCTCAGAGCATGTCATGTTCATCAAGAGCTAGCTCTGATCTCCTGTGTAGATGATAGCCAAGTTGACTAACCTGTAACAAATTTTTTGGTTGAGACAATCAAAGCTATAATGGATGATAAATAAAGACAGAATTCATTTGAAGAATAGTGCTCAACTAGACACTTACCATGTTAGTGTGATAGGCCATGGCCCTTAACACCCTCTAGCTCAGGTCTATCATTTTTCACTGGTTAGACGCAAATAAGCAAGCTATCATTACCTTCAACAACAGAGAGCCAATTGACCCGTTGTCATCATTGACATAGATTATGCACAGCCATGTCGATCCCAAATCGAAAGGACGGTAGGTTAACTAGCTAGAACAACTTATTGTTGTCTTGATGCCTAAAGATATATAGTTGGTCGGGGGAGTGAATGCCTCAGTATTGCCTTACCTTTGTTGGTGGTCATCTTCTTCTGGGCAGATTTAGCTTATTCAATCAATGCTCTTTTCTATCGAGCAGAAGGGCTAGAGGTCAGGGTAGCCACTAGTCGAGTCAGAGGAGCTATGGGGAAAGGTAATGCAGCTTAGGGGTTGTGGAGCAGCCTGAGGTGATGCCTCTCGTTAAGTAGCTACACCCTAATGGTGCTCTATATTTCTCTATATGTGTGCTAGAGCTTGTGCTCTTATCTTGTTCATTATCTTATCTCAATCTACACAATAGAAACAAAATATGTCAGGATCAACCAAAGGGTTGGAATGATACAATTGCAAAATAAGCATAACATCTACCTAGTCAAGCGTCAGTAGGTTGGTCGAGCTACACAGGTGATAAGCCTGTCATCACTAGGTTTATCTCCTCGATATACCCCAATGCCTCCATTTGCCCAAACTTAACTAAATACATGACAAACATATTGGGCTAAGTTGGGGTTTGGCTCTCAGGAATCTTGATATGACCTTTCATCCGGCTCCTAGGTATGTTAAATCTGACCCTACTTGGATATCAAATGAAGAAATAATGGGTCTTCCACTTTTGGCCAAATGGGGAAGAAATGGTCACTAGAAATTTTTGACGAGGGTGGGCAATGAGGTAATAAAAGCCTAACTCCTCAGTACTCTCTAACTTCCAAGACAGGGAGAGAAGAAATAAGTTGCTAAAGTTTGCGAAAGTTAGGGGCTAGTTATGGATATATATCAAAAGTACAAAACTATATATAGTCGAGAAATAATTTGGCTGCAGTTGAGTGATGCACACTTGGAGGCCTATGAGGAGGTTGACTATTGGTTGGGTAAGGGAAAACTTAAGTCCACACCTCAGGGCATCTTTGAAGACATCGATACAACTGATAAGAGGTCAATGCATCCTGTCGTTGGGCCCAAGGACAATTAATTTGAAGTCCCGAGGAATATGGTATAGCCACCTGAGGAGGTCGAGATCCCTCTCAGTTACCTTTGAAATGATCTCACTATAGTAGTCGGGGGTGAATAACTAACCTTGGGACACCAACAGCTCGCTCAGTCCAGCCTCACCCCTAGTGGCAACTTGCTCCTCACTAGAATTAATTAATGTCGAACTATCACTAGAAGAGCTATTAGAGTTGCTAATCGAGCTACCATCCTGATCCGACCTAGTTGCTTCACTATCACTCCCTTCGTTATCACTACCATGGAATATGCTCAATATTTTGGCAATATTATGTACTGGAGGTACAATAATAAAGTAAAGCTCGCTTGAAGCGGTTGAAAGACTTATATGGTTTAGAATTCTAAAGAATAATACAATTAACAGAAAGTGCAGTAGAATGGTTAAGTCAACCTCATAGAATCTTGTAAAAGTGAAAATGAACATTTTCATCGTGCTTATTTATAGGCATCAATGCATGGTAATCGAAATAACTGCAATAATTACTTAGCCGTCAATTGACGCTTCGTATGACCCAACATAAGATACATATTTAATGCACCAAAACCTTGGTCGATACTTTGAAATCCTTGTTGAGCGTATCCAGTCTCCAGTTAACTACTCTATATTCTTTCTCATCGTTACCCTCGATTTGGACTTGAAAGTAATGAGGACTCATAATATGGAATAGCCCAGCGGCTCAGTCTAATAGCACTTGATTGGAATGGAAGTTGGCTTGAGGTGGCCTAATTCACAACAGGCTCAACTTGCTATGGGCCAGATAGACGATTGACCAACATTTGACCTCATGATCTTTATCTATCAATTATATTAGCATTTCTCGATTAACCAGGTTATGGTCAATTATATTTAAAATATAGCCTTCATCGTTTGACTAGAAAGATCTAGTTACAACAGTATTACATCTTGTTGACCAGAATTTGAGGAGATATCTGTAAAAGCATTCACTTCAATAGAAGAGGTTGACAACAACCTCTCAGCCGCATTGAATGGCTTGCCAAGCGGCGTACCTCCACATTAATGGTGTATGCCACTATTTGTACCACCTTTTTCAGCTGTGTAAGGCTAATGCGTACCTCCAGTATATCTT
>JACGDI010003537.1:691597-727491 GCA_014898725.1 Jacaranda copaia | reverse complement strand
GAAGATAGGCCTCCATATCCTAGATTGAAGCCCACTTAAGAGAAAAAAAAGACTATAAATACTAAGTCCCAAATAAAAAGGAGAAAAATATCATTTGCATAAAATTGCGATCTCAAACTCTTTATGTAGCGCTCCAGTGGAGAGGCGCTTGCTCGTCCAAGGTGCTACCCAAATCCCAAAATAAGAGAAAATAAATTACTCACCTAAATTATTTAATTTCCCCAAGTGACATCCATTAGCAGTTTAACTTGTAACCAAAATATCATAAATCATACTAACATTTTTAAAACATGTCTATCATATTCATATCAATAACTTAACAGACTACAATATGTGTATCTATGCATTCACTGAGTTTATTATCTCATATGTCATGTGGTTCATTCTATCATCTTCATTTTTTTTGGGGGGTAAAGAACAGAAGGAAATAATATAAAATTATGAGTTCGAATAGTGAGTTATTAATCATGGAGAGTATATAGAGTGATAACAAACCAATAAGCACTAAACTAACAAAGAACAATCACGACTTTAACAGATATATGAGGTATTAAGATGCAAATGAATACAATTGGCTAGATAAATTAATAAATAAATAATATATCAATAATACTTTCATAAAGTATGATATTTTTGGTTTTTCTACCGTATCACTCCATTTTCCAAAACATAGCAATTCTTATTCTCCAAGTTGAGTGATTGGCTTAATGAAGTAATCATGTATTGAGCATGGCTAGCCACAGGCTTTACATAATCACCTCAAACTAGCTATGAGACAGACAATAATAGTAGGGTATTGGCTAACAATCAATCATTGTTGGTCCGTTCTAACACGGTCATTTTTCAATGTCGAAACCAGGGCCCATCCTTAAGGGTATCAACAGCTTGTGTATCCATAGTATAATATGCCCTGCTAATAGCAGTAAAAATGTCCAACTGCAGCACAATAAACATATCAACTTGCCATGAAAAACAAACAATCAATTAGTCAACATTGGGTTCATACCAAGGTAGTAGTCATGACGATAATAGAAAAATACATTTTAAAATTCATTTTCAGTTCCCTAACAAAATCGCCAATTTCATGAAAAATGACATCAATCATGATAAACTAGGAACTACAATCAGTGTAATGTGGCGATGTGTGGTAAAATTTTGCAAACAGTTTACTTTTTCAAAACTTGTGAATATGAATCCAATTAATCATTCGATTTAGGAATTCAACATCTGAAGATAGGTTGGGAATTCAAATAATAATGATTCAAGAATCATGGGCAAATGAGAAGGAATGTACAAATAGACTATCAAGATTAACATAAGAATCAAAGATCAAAATAGCATAGGCGAACTACAATCTTCAATAAAGAAAGGATTGAACAATAGTGGTATATTTACTAATATATACATATATATAAGTTGAGAATTCATATTAGGGAAATTTGGAAATTCAAATAATAATGGCTCAAGAATTACATGTAAGAAAAATAGTTCAGATAAATTGTCAATTTCAACATAAAAGTCAAAGAATAACATATAACGATTAAATGACAATTATTGAATCAAAACATAGAAAGGATCAAGCAACAAGGATATATTAACAAATATATATGTTCTTTCCCCAGCAAAAAAATCTAGTATAAACTCACCTGGTAGCTCCCGGGTGGTGATAATCCTTTATGCACTTATATTGACTACATCTTTGCTATCTATTTCCATTTAAAACACAACATAAAAGAACTAATTCTAATAGTGTTACATTGATAGCCTAGGATGTTTTAAGTGCCTTTAACCTAATCAAATTGATTTTCTTAACTTCATCAGTTAGATTTCTAGGATTGATTTCTTAATTTATATTATCAATTTATAACTTCTTTAATTAAATCAGTCAAGTCTATTAGCTTTTAGTCAAGTCCGTATCCATCCAAGGTTAAGAGTTAGATTTATAATTAAAACCTCGGGCAATTGGATTTAGTCCTCATAAGTTAAAGTCCCATATGATCCAATCTAATCGACTTTCAATGCAATCAATCAAAGTCAAATTAATCAGCAATATTTGAAATTTACCAAATTAGATTAGGTTTGAGTCTGCATCCAAGTTCGATTTCAGCCTAGTTGAACTTGAAAAAGAATTTCCAGCTTATTATGTCAAGGTTGTTGGAGGTCACCGGAGCGCTACTGCCAAAGTTCGAGCTAAGCCGACCAAACGGTATGCTTTGCTGAGCCTAGTAAAAACACTCAACCAATTTTCTATTAGCCACCTCCCCGTCAATTGATTGAACCAAAACCCATCGGTCATCACTTAACACTGTCACCTCTAGTTACTTTGCAAGGGCCCACCAAAACTCATAATTGAACACACCACTGTGTTTCTTGCACTGAGCTTGTCATAATCCACCTATCAATTCCCAACTTCAGTTGTTGGAAACTAGAAGTCCGTTGTTTTTGTTGTCTTACGCTGCCAATATCCAAAATTTCACCAATTCTTCTATTATTTTTTCATTGAGTTGAGAGGAAGTTGATTATTGGGTGAATTTCAAATTTTTTAGCCATTTTCAGACCGTTCAAAAGTAGGGTGAAGTTAGGGATGGGTTTTGTGAATTTAATAATTTTTCATCCTTAATCTTATATATATAGAAGTATTTTTCAACCTTTTAAAATTGACCCCCATAATTTTTTACCGCCTTTAATTGAGTCTTCCAAAATTGTGGACAATTTCAATTTGGCCCTTAATTTCCAATTTGACCCCTAAAGTTTCAATTCTTGCCTGGTGACCCCTAATATTTCTAATTATGGGAAATTGGGTCTTAATTTAATTATTTTGTAGTCCCTCAACGTTTAACTTTTTCACATAGACCTCTAAATTTTATAACTTTGGACAATTAAGCTATTTTCTTATTTTTGATTAAAATCCTTAATTGTCAATAATTACTCATAAGTTTCAATTAAAATTTAATTCAAAATTAATCTAACTCAAATTATTGAATTCATATTTTATTTTGCTAAAATAATAATTTTAGATTTAAGGACTAGACTTCAGGGTGTTACACTTCACATGTTAGAGAAAAAGAACTTAGAGAAATTCACTAACTTTTGGAAAGGGCCCTAAATCTATTTTAGAGCAGTACTATTTTGACGCCTTTTCTGGAAAATTCTTACATAAGAAGTATGAACATTGAAAATGTAAATAAGGTCTAGAGATTGAGATTCCAACAACTAAGTCATCCTAAAATTTGAGAACATAGAGATCTAGGAACCTAAGAGATAATTATGTCCAACACTGAAGACCACTCTAGAAACATATTAGACATGGGAAGAGATGCTCATGCAGTATGCCTCCATCTCTTGGAGAAGTAGTTTTGCAGATGACTCAAGAGATGCTGATGATAGTATTGGAGAATGCCTTTGCTCAAGTTCTGGCCATAGCAATCATCCAATATGATGAAGAGTGTTGCTTTTAGGAGTAACCAGAATCATCTCATTGAAGCTGGAGGGTTTCATTATCTGAAGAGAGGATAAAACAAAGGACTAATTTAGAGTAACATACCATTCCATTCTTTTATCACAGCAAATGGACATGCATTCATCTCCATACACATACTCATCTCGATGATTGCTAGCTACCATTTGAGTACAAACCCATTCATTGGTGCTTCAGCTCTCAAGAGGAGCGGGGAGTCAATATCTTCCTTTAACTATCACACTCCTAAGATGCAACCCTTTCTGCTCAGTTAGCTTGGCTAAGGCATTTCCTCGGAGAATAAAGATTGTCAACTTGTTGAACTTCAATGACTTGGCAAACCCCCAGGAATACCTGGACAACTTCCTAGCTAGGATGAAGTTATGCGACCTAAGTGAAGCCACCTATTGTAAGGTGTTCCATACTATTAGAACAAAATGTGCACTAATATAGTTTAATCAAATGCTAGATGGATTTATTATCGAATAGAAGCAGTTAGCATAGGACATCTTCTATATCTTCTCCATCAATCACTCTATTTCATGAACAAACACCTAATCAGATAATGTGCCCTAATGAGGGCCACAAACTTAGAAAATATGGTGACATCGCAAGGAAGATGACCCCACAAACTCAAATGAATTTGAACTCACTATGATCGCCTACGATCGTGCTTGCCATGGAGGACATGCACATCAACAATGCCCTGCATGTGTAGGCTACTGGCTCAGCAAGTGCTTGGTTAGTAGCTTTTTAGTGGCAATAAGCCTTCTCCAACTTTCATCAACTTTGGTTCCATTTGGGACTCTGACTCTAATGAAGTCCTATTTCTTGACATTCTACTGTCAACATGTGAATGACTCAATTTGATAGATCTTAAAAAAATTTACTGATTCTAAGAGGTTGGATAAAATTTATGAAGAATGAAGTTGAAATGTAAAGTTCATGTCTACAAAATTAAAATTACAAGATAAAAAAATCCATTCAAATAAAAAATTTATATTTATTTATGGCATGGTTACAATCCTTAATATAGATCTTCTGATTCTTCCCTTCAAAAGATAATTTGAACTTTGGTGGTGAAATTCAACACTTCAATCTCCTCCAAAGTTGATTTTTCTTCTTTTATAATGTTAATTTGAGGGGTCTACACCATAATCTGGAATCAAACGATATAATTTGATGATATCCGTGATGAGAACCTTGAACGTTGCATATCTCCTTGAATTTAATTTAGGAAAATAACGCAAATTGAGGACTTCATAACATAATCTCAAATTATACATTAGAATTTGACGAACTGCATGAGAAATGCTTTAAACACCGTGGATTTCTTTGAATTTGATTTGGAGAAGAACACCAATTTAAGGGCTTTGTAATCTCGAATCTGACATTGTAATTTGATGACCTCCATAATGAACGCCTTGAACACTGTTGACTTCCTTAAATTTGGTTAAGAGAATTATTGAACTCCTTCAAAGTCTATCTTATTTATTTATGACTTGTGTTATTGTTGTATGTGTCTTTAGTGAGCCTGGATAATCCCTTTATATAGGTGTTTAGTAGGATACTCCCAAATAGCTTGAACTTCTTTGATACTTATATCTTTGATAACAACATTATCTAAGAAATAATATCACAAATATTGTCTTAACTTGATTGGTTCACATACTATAATTTGATACATGTAGCAATTTGATTAGCTTGATATTGCTAAGTTACAACACTTGATTTGATTAATTATGTTACTTCACCTTGACACTTAGTGATATATGATTTTGCGTCCATAAAATAAATACTAGAGTATTAATTGAAATTACTCATTTATCGTTTGAAATTAAATTTTAATAAACCCCAATATAAAAATATTTTTTTAAATGAATAACTAGTATATTATTTTTCAAGTATCATTTTTTAATTGGCAAAAAATTAAAAAGTTTATAAAAGCAAAGTAGAAGAGAAAGAAAATAACAAAGTATAAGAGAAGTTGGGAACAAACAACTACTTTGCAATGCATTTAAATTTTTTGTTGTTTAATCAAGTTCTTTTTTGGTCCTTCATCATGACATTAAAGTTTCAATTATTTCTTAAATAAAAAAAATACATTTTTCAAGCCACCGAGAGAAATAACGAGAAACAAGTAAAGAACGGGGGAACTATTCATAATTGAAAAGTTACAAAAGGTTAGAGTTGTATCCCTAATTTTATTTAATAAAATTTATTTGGAAAATTGAATTTTAATTTAGTATTTATTTTATTGAACCAAATTTTCGAGAATGCGCATAATTCGAACACACAAAAGTAAATAAATAAAAATCCTATAGTTTTCTTAAATAAGAAAATGCAATCAATGGTAAATACGATGAAACAGGATTAAAAAAAACAAAATATAAAAAAGTAGATTAGATGGAATATGGATAGAAGCAACAATACCTCACAAAAAAAAATATTAGAAATAGTATATGTTTATATTTTCTTATTCCTTTTGACATTCATAAGTAAAAATCATAATTTTTTTTTTATTTTCATAATTAATATTTTGACAAATCAAAGTTAGTCATAATATATATTGAGAATTTGATCTTTTCTCATTTTATTTTTATTTATAAATTAGTTATTATTTCATGGAAATTTTTCAAATTTGTACCATGTATCTTAGTAAAAAATATATCCTTAATTAAAATTGCTTTTATGCGAAATTAAAATAATGCATATAAATCATATTTTTAATTATAACTAATTTAATCCATAGTTCATGGCACATGCTAATTATTTACTATTAAGTTAACAGTTAAAATTGTCAAGTAAATAATTTATTATTGCCTTAGAAGAATTGATTGACCAAATACTTTAGTGCTTACGTATGTCTTCAGTTGCCAAAGCTTTGTCCTAATTTGGAAATCAATAGTTGCCTTACCATTGACACCAAAAACCTTAAGAAAAAACAAGTCAAGCTAAAATTAGTTGAGTCAAGAATTGCATATTTATCTATAATGTAAATTTCATGTCTACAGAAATTAAAATAACAAATAATTTGTACGGATAGAAGTTTATTGAAACTTATGATGTGGATATAATTTCTTAGAAAGATGACTCTCATTTGACTTGGTTTGGAAAAATAATACTAATTTGAGAGCTTTGAATCCTAATTCAAATCAAAAGCTGAAATTTGATGAGCTTTGCGATGAACGCCGTGAATCTCCTTCAATTTGATTTAGAATATGACACCACTTCAAGGGCTTCATGCTGTTATCTTGAAATAATGCCATAATTTAATGAGCTCCATGATGAATGCCTTGAATGCCGTAGATCTTCTTGAATTTGATTTGGAATATAATGCCAACTTGAGGGTTTTACACCATTATCTCAAATCATACACCAAGATTTGAAAACTCCTCTATGAACACCTTGAATACTGTGAATCTCCTTAAATTTGATCTGAAAAAATAATGTCAATTTAGGGGCTTCATACCGTTATATCAAATCAAACGTTGGAATTTGGCAAGCACCACCATGAACAACTTGAATACCATGGATCTCCTTGAATTTGGTTAAGGGAATTGTTGAACTCCTTTATGGCCTCTCTTGTTTGCTACGACGTGTGTTGTTGCTATGCTAAATGAGCTTTGGTCATCTTTTTTTATAGGTGTCTAATGGAAGACTCCCAAATAGCTTCTATTTCTTTGATGGTTATCTTTTTAATACATATATGTATTAAGAAATAATATCAAATATCAAGAGATTATATCAAATATTTTTTATTTGATTGGTCCATATATTAAAGTATACCACTTGTCGTAATTTAGTTAACTCGAGATTGTAGAGCTACAAGCTTGATCTGATTGGCTATGACACTTCACCTTGAAACTTGTTGATATCTAATTTGAGCACAAAATAAATATTATAGTATTAATTACCTATCTTTTAAAATTAAATTTAATAAATTCCAAAATATAAATGCGTCTACAAATAACTAGTGTATTCTACCCAAGTGTCATTTTTCAATTGCTTGAAAATTAATGCGTCTACAAATGTCCCCACTTTAGGGCTTGATGAAAAATATGTGGATTATCCATGAAAAGGTAATGTTTGAAGTATTTGAGAATTTTTTTTCCTTTTCTTTCCCATTTTTAACGTACGTATGCAACATGAACATCCTCTAAGCATTCATTGGGCTATGGTGCCCTTCTATAAACACACTGCAAGCTACCGTTGAGAACTATCAATCTTTTTATGAGATTGTCATGAACTTATGGATCACCAATACATGGAGATTTTTATGATGAAGAAGTTCCATTTGCTAAGGAACTATTTTGTGCTGACACTTTCCAACCTTCTATACTATGTAACCGTGAGTATTTATTTGCAACGTATCATAGCTTCCAAAGGATTCCAATGGCATATCTATGTTTGATCGAATTGACTTTTGATCTAGAAGCTCAATCGAATATGCACAATCCCCTTGAAGATCATCCACAAATAGACTTATTAAGCTAAAGGTGTCTCATAATCCTTTTGAAAGCATTAATGTATTGCTTTTACCTTGCATTGATTAGTATGATGAATTATTTTTTATGTTACTACTATTGCAGAAAAGCTTTGCCATGGCCATTTCAACCACTAGAAGTCTTTGAATTTTGCCTCCATGTTATAAAGACTAATAAGATCATTGAACTTAGAAACAAACCGAAGCTTGTTTGTGTACCCCGTTAAAGGGATCAAGTTATTATGTAGTTCAAAACCTTATATTTTTTGGGGGGGTCATTCATAGATTCTACTCATGCAAGTCAATGGTAACATGCATTTTAGGCTCATGCATCATGGAGAAAGTAGATATTTTATACTCATGCTAAGGAGTTCAATTGAATTTTGTTGACAATTTATACTCATGCCAAGAAGTCTACTTGAATTTGACTTGATAGACAGTTTACACTCTGTTCAAGGAGTACACTTAAAACATTTTAGATAGTTTATGCTCATATCTAGGAATATTATTAATAATTTAAGTTCTTATCAAAGAGCACATAGGAAAACTTTAATTTAAAGATTTAAGATAGTTTATGCTCGTATCTAAGAGCATTATTGATAATTCAAGTTCTTATCAATGAGCACTTAAAATTTGGAGACTTGCGTTTTGAACTTGAAGACTTAAAAACTTGAATCTTGGATTTGGAAATAGGAGACTATAATCTTGATTTATAGACTTAGAGACTTAATTCTTGAATTTAGAGACTTGGAGATTTGAGCCTTAACTTGAATACTTGGATACATGAGTTGTGGATTTAGAGACTTGGATACTTGAGCCTCAAATTTGAAGACTTGAAGAATTAAGGCTTCACTAGACGACTTGAAGACTTGAGTCTTAAATTGAAGACTTGGAGACTTAAGTAATGGATTTAGAGTCTTGGAGACTCGAGTCATGGATTTGGCGATTTGGAGACCTGAGCCTTGATTTGGAGATTTAGAGACTTAGAAACTTGATTCTTGGACTTAGGAACTTGAAGACTTGAATTATGGATTTGGAAACTTGGAGACTTAGAGACTTAAGCATTAGCTTGGAGATTTAGATATTTGAATCTTAGATTGGAGACTTAGAAACTTGATTCTTGGACTTAGGGATTTAGATATTTAAGTCTTGAATTTGAAGACTTGGAGACTTAGGTCTTGGATTTAGAAATTTGGGGACTTGAGAATTTTAGATAATTTATGTTCTTATCTAAAAGCATTATTGACTGTTTTGACTCTTATCAAGTAGCACATGTAATTTGAAGATGAAAGTTAATTACCTCTAACATTTTTATCATCATCAGTAATACATGAGTTTTCTTGTTTGTCAAAATTCACGCTCATTTTAATATTATGTACATAAGTTGGTAAATCTTCAAAAGTTTTTCATTTGATTTCTTGAAGTATGTAGCAAAGACTCCAACGCATTCCTTGTATCTTACTAGTTGAAGCATCCAAAAATTGATCTTTATAGTTAAGGTTCAAGTTTCTCTAGAGATTAATATGCTCAATGATCAACTCTTTTTTCTATTAGTGAGAATTAGTGAGTTCAATCATACTAACCATCCTTCGAGTGCTATAGTAGTAAGTGAGAATTAGTCACATCTTTGAGTATATAGCTTGGACTAAATTGTAAATAATTAAGAACTTCCACTGAGCTTGTCTTTGATAGTTCTCATGATAAACTCTTTCAATTGATAGATAGAAATTAATGTGACAATAGAAATGTCAGCTGTTTCGTGTTAGATTTCTCATTCTTATTTAATTCTCTTTGTAGAAAACTTAGCTTTATCATAAGCTTCAACTTGTTTTCCTACCATGTGACTAACGTTAGCATTGTATACTTTGTTCATCAACTTGGAGATTTTGTGAGTTTTTTTCTTGGTCAGGTTTCATGAATCCTTCAATAGCCCTTCTAAATTTGCAATTTGTTCGTCTAAGATTGTAGTACTTGTCACCATTATCGGCACTATGCTCAAGGAACTTGATATTAAGCAAAAGTGGTAGATGCAAATTCTTCTTTTGAGTTTCTGCCATCTTCATTCATATTAGTAATATACAACATTGCCTTTTCTAAAACTTCAAATAAAGGAGCAACCTCCAAAAATAATTGCAACTTCTTGGGCATACTTCTTGTAATAATACCAACACCTTTTGCTTTAGTACTTGAGGAACTTGAGGTAATAATTTTCAGTGCGATGATCTTGTATAGGGCCATGTGATACTTTAATTTTAATGAAGGGAAGAGATAAGAGGTAGGAATCATATTAGTAGGCAAACCAAAAAGTTGTAATGCAAACTTCATGTATGCAAAAATTAAAATTACAAGACAAGAAAAATTCATAAAAATAGAAATTTAATAAAACTTATGATGTGGATATAACCCCTAATGTAACCCTATGATTCTTTTCTTCGAAAGATGATTTCAAACTTTGATGAGCTCTGCGATGAATGTCTTAAACATTGTAGATCATTTTTAACTTGATTTGGAAAAATAACGCCAATTTGAGGGCTTCGAATTAAATGCCAAAATTTGATGAATTCTACGATGAATACCTTGAATGTCGTGGATTGATACCCTTGAATTTGATTTAAAATATAATGCCAATTTGAGGCTTTGCACTATTATCTCAAATCTAACACCGTAATTTGATGAGCTCCTGAATGAACGCTTTAAACATGTTAAGTTGACTTTTTGTTATTTAATTTGTACAATCTCCCCTTATGATTAATAGTAAAAATGCTTAATTGCTGTATTTTAACTTTCATTTTGTATTTTGTGAAGCAAATTAAATATTTGAGTTAAATGTAGTTGAACATCGAGTGTTTGACATGCCTAAAGCAAAAATCACAGTCCTGAGGAGACAAGGAATGGAAGAAAGAAATAATTTGAGTGTGGGCATGCTTTGCTTCCCAAGGCTTTATGCATATTTGATTAGGAAACATTCAGCGTATTTTGGCGGTAATCTATGTTTGGGATATTTTAATTTGTATTTTTTAATTAGGATAATTTAAGTTTTCCTATTCTGGTAGGACTCTTAATTAATTTCTCGGTTGCATTAGGTATACTAGATTATTTATAGGGAACTAGGAATCTTCCATAGGAAGCTTTTTGATATTTTTTCATTTAGCATATTTTATTTTCCTATGTTTTCTTTCAAACATGAGTTGCTAAACTCTGGTTCTAGCTTAAGGAATTATCAAAGTTTGGGTTCTTTAGTATTTGTGAGATCTAAATAATTTTATTCGTATTTCTTATTTCTTGAGTATTTGTTTATCTTTTGTTTTCATTACGAATATTCAGATTTATTGAATTTAGAGCTATTATTTGATAACTTAGAATATTTGTTCTGTCAATTAGAATATTAAATCCATAATTATTTAATTATTCTAATACTTGTGGCAAATAACAGAGCTATGTATAGGGATATGCATGATTTATGTTATGTGAATAAATAATCTAGTCTAAATGAATCTTGCTTGTGTCTATTTGTTGGCAAGGGCTTGATCTTTCTAGTTTTTAATGCTGTTGATAAATTAAATCCTAGGAGTGTTTCTTTAGGGTTGTTTATTGGCAAGGAAAATAACTAACGAGTTTTTCTCAATTATCGAGATAGTAAAGAGATATTGATTATTAAGACTTCTGAGTAACTCTAACTAGTCTATTCAAGAAAAGAGGAATTTATCTTTGCATCAATGACCAAATCTGTGAACCAAATTGAGATTTTACCTTAGGCTACATTTCATTCTCATTGATTCTTTTTATTTATTTATTCTACTTTTTAAATTCAAAGTCTTTTATTTCATAAAACTCCCCATTCTTTTCTATTTTATTAATAAGTCTGAAAGAAAAAAAAAATTCCAGTTCCTATGGAATACAACCCTACTCACCAGCAATGATAAATCATATCTTTAGAGTAGAAATTTATTTTTGTTCGATTCGACACCTATCAAATTTTGGCACAGTTGCCAGGGATTAGTGTCAAATAGTTTCGTTTCTTTTAATTACCGATCTTCTTGTACAAGTGAACTTCAATATTATCTAGAGATTGAGAACACTACTCATAGATTGCGGAAGGAGACTAAATTGCAAGAAAAAGGTGAATCATCACCTTCGGATCTCAATCTAGATACATCTAGCTTAGTCAGTTCTAGTGATTCAGAATAAGAGGAAACAATGGCTCATGAAAGAACTTTAAAGGAGTTAGTTGAATAGGATTTAACTCAACAATCACTTTGTATTGAACATCCAGAGTTGGAAGCACCTTTTGAGTTAAAATTTGGGCTAATCCATCAACTACCCATTTTCCACAGTTTGGATAATGAAGATCCCAATGAGCATTTGAAGGCACTTCATGAAGGAGTGTCCGAAGAGCAAGTTAAGTTATGAGCTTTTTCATTTTCCTTAGTAGATAAAGCTAAGGATTGGTTGTTTTACCTACCCTCTAGCTGTATCACAACACGGACAAAAATGGCAAGATTATTTTTTGAAAAGTTTTTCCCTGCTTCACGCACTACTAGCATTAGAAAAGAGATAAGACAAAGAGATGCAAAGAGCCTTCACGAATATTGGAAAATGTTTAAACAACTTTGTGCAAGCTACCCACAACATGGTATTACTGAGTGACTTCTCATTCAATACTTTTACGAAGGACTTTTATTGATGGAAAAGAGGCTGATAGACGCAGCAAGTCAAGGAGCCATAATGAACAAAACTCCAAGTGAAGTTAGAGAACTAATCTCTATATTGGCTACCAATTCCTAGCAATTTGGACACTCTTGAGATCCTCCTAGAAGGGTTAATAAGGTAAGTAATTCATCTCTTAAGCATTAAATTTCCACTTTAACTTCTCTTATTCAGTAATTGGTTGTAGGAAAAAAGCAACAAGTCAAGGTTTGTCGAATTTGTGCTAATAATAGTCATTGTATGAACATGTGCCCTATCCCCCAAGAGGATTTTTGAAAATAAATCAAGGAAGATTCCCTAGACCACTGCAAGAAAAGTACGATCCCTACTCAAACACCTATAAACCAAGATGGAGAGATCATTTGAATTTTAGTTATGGAGGAAAATTACAGAACTACCAATATTTCCAACAAAAATTACCCCACCCACAACAACTATCCTCTTCAAATATAAGTACACCTCTGGAAGAGATTATTAAATCACTTGCAACTAACACTCAGCAATTCCATCAGGAAATGTGAGCAAGTATTCAAAACCTGGATAACCAAATAAGTAAGCTATTCATCTCAGTACGTAAGATAGAATCTAAAAGAAAGCTACCCTATCAGACAATTGTGAATCCTAAGCAGAATGTTAATGTGATTACTTTGAGGAATGGTAAGGAGCTGAAGGAATTGAGCAAGAAGATACGAGAAAACACCATTGTGGAACAATTGGAGAGAGAGATCATCATACCATAGGATTCAACTGAACATTTGCATAGACCCAATGATAAGGTTACAAGCTTATTGGTTGTACACCCTTCCTTTCCTAGAAGATTTGCTAAATTCAAAAGGCATGAAAAAGAAAAAGAGAATCTTGAAACTTTTTGTAAAGTTGAGGCAAATATCCCATTACTTGATGCAATCAAGCAAATACCTCGTTATGATAAATTTCTCAAGGAATTGTGCACAAACAAAAGAAAGTTAAAGGGTAATAAAAGAATAAGTGTGGGGGGAAAAGTCTCAGTTGTGATGCAAAGGAAATTACCCTCTAAATGCAATGACCTAGGTATGTTTACTATCCATTGTAAAATTGACAATGTTGGAATTGAAAAGACCATGTGTGATCATGGTGCTCTAATTAATGTCATGCCTCTTTTTGTCTACTCTTTCTTGAATATTGGTCCTTTGAAAGAAATAGGAGTAGTTATTTAACTTGCCGATCGGTTGTTGTATATCTCGAGGAAGTCCTAAAGGATGTGTTAGTATAAATTAACAAATTGATTTTTCTTATTAATTTTTATGTACTTAACATGTCTAAAGATAACTCTCCTAATTCATCGCAAATACTATTGGGAAGACCTTTCCATAGAACCTCTAAGATGAAAATTGATGTGTATAATGGTACACTCACTATGGAGTTTGATGGTGATATGATAAAATTCAATATCTATGATGCTATGAAATATCCTAGTGATGTGTTGTTGTATATATTATATTATTGATACTTTGACTCACAAAACCTTTGATTTGAATGATGATGATAATTTTATGATGTGAAGAATAGTTACATCTAGCCAAAGATGTTAAAGAGAGGCATTTTTTAGGAAGCAACCCAAACTTTTAATTTGTCATTCATATTTCTTAAAAAAATCTATTTTTTAGCATTTTTAATCAACTTTATTTTTTTTATACAGGAGACGTCTTAAATTAGCTTGTGGGCACAGTTACCTTAGACAGAAACATTCTTCAAACTACCCGTGTCCATGCCTTGTTCAAGTACCTTTTATGGCATGTTTGTATTAGTAGACAGAAAAGCTCTTCAATTTACCCATGCACATGCCTTGTTCAAGGACCTCTTCTAGAACATTTGAATTAGTTAATAGAAAAGCTTTTCAATCTACCCATGCCCACGTTTTGTTCAATGAGCTCTTCTGGCACCATTAGAAATATTTAACAAAAGTACTCTTATATCTACCCATGCCCATGCCCTATTTCGCCACCTCTTTCGCCACTAACAGCTACCTCCAAACATCACCACCGTCAACACTGCATCACCATCTCTAAAACCATTTTTCCATCGCCAACCGCCATATCCAAACACCATTCCCTCCATCAACTACCATTGTGAATTAAATCCAATATTCACACCCCAATTCCACCTAGTCCTTGAATCCATACAGGCTTTGTCTTCTCAAGGGAGTCTCTCTTTCTCCTTTCTTATGCATTTACATTCTTATTTTGAAATATTGAGGCCAATGTTTGGCTTAAATTTAAGGGAGAAAAATGTGGATCATTTTGTTTCAACATGCATGAAATAGCTCTTTATTCTTCTTATTTTCTTCCAAAGTGTGTTTTAGTTCTTGATTTGTTAATCTTTCTCGTTGATCTTTTACCTCTTTTCAATGCTTTTCCCTGAGGTAACACTTAAATAATTGGTTTGAATTAGGACATATTGTGAGAATGGCAAGAGTAGTTGAGTTCTTGTTTATTGCACTTTGACTTGTTACTTTATTAGTTGATTTGGATGGAAAATGTATGAGGAAATTAATGCATATCACCCTAATAATTGTCATGCATAGTAGGTTAACTTTTCTAGAACTTACCTTGATGAGTATATTTGGGTTGAACTGTTAAGTTGAATGTACTAAGACAATGAAGGTGAATATGTTTAACTATTTAACCCCTTTCACAAAAAACCAAAAAAAAAAATGGCTTGATTACTCTGCTAATCACTAAAATAAAGTGATTATGAGTAGAGATAATAACCATCTAAGTTTGTGACCGGCTGAGTAATCGGGTGCAGTCATCATAATATTTGTATTTGCTTAAAAAGGCTGGATGGCATTCTAGACAAATTGTGGTTGGCTAAGCAACTGGGTGCATTCATCGCCAATATTTGTATTCACGTTAAAAGGTTGGTCCACATGCTAAATTTAGTGCCAAAAAAAAGAAGGGAGATCGATAAAGTTTTTCCTTTCATCTTTTATGTTTTCATACATTCAAGTTACTATTTCTCCTTGAATATGTGATATTGTTGCATGTTTTTTATAGTTGACCTTCTGTGTCTTGACTTGAGATGAACTTAATGAAGAAGTGTTAAATCCCTTTTACATTTCAAGTTCAAAGAGATTACTATGTGTGATTTATAATGTTTTTTTTTCTATGAAGTGCATGTTCTTACTTGTGTCTTGATTCAACCCCCAAAATTTGATAATTTGAACTATATTGGGGACAAGCTGAGAAATAGATAGAAGGGATGGTGAGAAAGGTTGTTAAACTGGGGCTATTGTTTGCTTGAGGACAAACATTGTATAAGTGTGGGGGAATTTGTTAAGTTGTATTTTTGTCATTTAATTCGTATAATTTTTCCTTATGATTAATAATAAAAATGCTTAATTATTGGATTTTAATTTTAATTTTATATTTTGTGAAGCAAATTGAATATTCAAGCTAAATGCAGTTGAAAATTGAGTATTTGACATATTTGAAGTAAAAATCGTATTTCCAAGGAGATGAGGAATGGAAGAAGGAAACAATTTGAGTGCTGACGTGTCTTGCTTCCAAGATTTTATGCAAATGTTATTAGGAAGCATTCAACCTCTTTTGGCAATTGCATATGTTTGGAATATTTTAATTCTTATTTTTTTAATTAGGACAATTTTAGTTTACCTATTCTGTTAGGACTCTTAATTGGTTTTCCAGTTGTATTAAGAGTAGTAGACTATTTATAGGATACTAGGAATCTTTCATAGGAAGCTTTTTGATATCTTTTCATTAAGCATATTTCATTTTTCTACATTTTTCTTTCAAACATGAGTTGCTAAACTTTAGTTCTAGCCTAAGGGATTATCAAAGTTTTTCCTGGAGATCTAGAGAAAGCTACAATCAATAGGATTTCCCTAATCCTCCCTTCCTAAAAGGAGAGGGTAAAATCCTTTTTCCTTTCTGCAGGAGCAGGTACAGTAAGTAAAATCATACGAAAAGAAAAAGGGGGATATGAAATAACCGTAACAGATCCATCAGATGGTTCTTCAATATTTGTGAGATCTAAATAATTTTATTTCTATTTCTTATTTTTTGAGTATATATTTATTTTCTATTTTCATTACTAATGTTCAAGTTTATTGAATTTGAGGCCCTAATTTGATAACTTAGAATATTTGTTCTTTCAATTAGAACATTAAATTTGTAATTGTTTAATTGTTCAAATACTTGTGGCAAATAACATAGTTATGTGTGGGGATATGCATGATTTATATTATGTGGATAAATAATCTAGTCTAAATGAACCTTGCTTGTGTGTGTTTGTTGGCTAGAGTTGGGTGTCTCTAGTTTTCAATGATGTTGATAAATTAAATCATAGGAGAATTTCTTTAGAGTTGTTTATTGGCAAGAGAAATAACTAATGAGCTTTTCTTAGTTATCTAGATAATAAAGAGAGATTGGATATTAGAGTGTTTGAGTAACTATAACCAGTTTATTCAAGAAAAGAGGAATTTATCTTTGCATCAATGATTAGATTTATAAACTAATTGAGATGTTACCTTAGGATGGATTTCATTCTTGTTGATTTCTTATTTGATTTATTTTACTTTTAAAATTCCAAGTCGTTTGTTACATAAAACCCCCCATTCTTTTCTATTTTATTAATAAATTTGAAAGAAATAAAATTTACTAGTCCCTGTGGAATATGACCCTACTCACAACTGATTACAAATCATATATTTAGAGTAGAAATTTATTTTTGTTGGATTTGACACCTATCAGAACACTGTTGATCTCTTTGAATTTAATTTGTAACATAATGCCAATTTTAGGGTTTCGCATCATTATTTTGAATTAAATACTGAGATTTAAAAACTTTGTTGTGAAGGCCTTGAGCACCGTGGATCTTCTTAAATTTTATTTGAGAAAATAACATTTTCATACTGTTATCTTGAATCAAACATCGAGATTTGACAAGCTCCGTGATGAACGTTTTGAATACCATATATTTTCTTAAATTTGATTGAGAGAACTAGTAGAAGACTCTTAGATAACTTCAACTTATTTGATATTATTTCTTTGATAAAATATTGAGAGATAATATCAAATATCAAGATATAATATTATATATCTTTGACTTGATTAGTCCATATATTGAAATACACTACTTCTTGCAATTTGATTAGCTCAAGATTGCTGAGTTACAAGACTTGATTTGATTGGTTGTGACACTTCACCTTAACACTTTTAATATTTGATTTGACACAAAATAAATACTAAAGTATTAATTAAAATTAACCATTTATATTTTAAATTAAATAAATTCCAAGATATAAATATAAATTTTAAATTAATAACTAGTATATTATTTCTAAGTGTCATTTTTTAGTTAGCTAAAAACTAAAGGATCTACAATATCTATCAATGAGATCAACCAAATAGATAATTGGTGTCAACATTACAGTTGGCAATCGAAGAACCATTAGAAATCAGCTGATGTGGGTGAATTTCAAAATAAAATTTAGGTGAAGTCAAAATTCAAGGATTTTCAGTGAATCCTTGATTAATACAAATGGTACAACAAAATCTTGGTATGGGTTGTGATCAATCTTTTCGATGGAGTTCTAGGACCTATGTTCATCCATAACCACAACATAATACCAAAAAAAAAAAAAGAGAAAAGAAAAGGCTGGCCGAACCGTCTAACACTACACGATCAACTCAACCATCCGTACAAGGCGAAATGGAGGAATCTAATTGGCCACGTATTCGATACTCTTTCTTAGCATTAACCAAATCCTAAAAACATTAGTTATGAAAAGAGAAACTAAAAGATTCATGGTCAACAACCTAAATAAGAGTTAACGGCTATTTCTATAATTGTAAAGAAGTCTGGTTAGAAAGAAGACAAAGATACTCCAAAATCATTACCTTCCAACCACTTATCTTAATTTTAATTTTCCTTTAATTTATGTTCTTTATATTTTGCAATCATATTGTATTAGTTTCTAGCTTTTATGAATGTAATTTCAGTAGATTTTCTTTCTTTTATCGGTGTTCAACTATTTTTAGCAACTTTTAATTATCTGTATCAATTTTTCATTAGCTTCATTAATCTAATTTAGTGATTTAAAAACTAGGAGTAACCTTACATGAGCATGGAAATCCACTTGCTAAAGAGAAAAATTCCTTCTTTAATTAGTGTAATTAGCTGATTGTGGAAATTAGTTAAGTGGCACAACTAACTTAGCTAATCCATATAGCTAAGTCAAAATTTCATGTCAACAAAATTTTTGACACATCTGATGGGACCCATAGGAGTTTTCACCTTTACATCTTTCATGTTCTTAGTAGGATGCTGGTATGTTTCTATAAAAATCATTAGCAAAATAGAGGATTCAAAAGGAACTAGGAAGAATAGTGGGAGAAGACTTGTTGAACCAAAAAGATCATAACATATGGCTAGTCAATTAGTTCAAGTATCTATCCAGCCAATTGCTATCTAGCCAATTGCCATCTAATGGTAGCCCAGCTTGTCAATGAAGTTTCTTTTTATCCATCGCAACCAAATGAAAATGTAACTACCCTAATGAGCAACCCACGATTGTGGCCGCTTCCATCATTTGTTAGTAGATTGATATGGGCATGAGTGACTTTATGTATTAGTCATCTTGATAGGTAGTTGAGATAGTGAAGTCGATAAATGAGAAATGAGATATATAAACCTAGGAATGAGAACAAACAGCCATTCAATATTAGAGAGAACAATCAATTGCATCCCCACATGTTAAACATACAAAGATTGTCTAAAACATCTGATGGGTCAACCCATCAAGATTCAGCTTAAGGGCAGGGTGCATATGAAAAATCCGTCTTGTCATTATCCCTAGACACTATTTGAAGTCCTATATAAATTAACCTTTTTTTTTCCTTATATAAACAATTAATATTCAAAATTATTTTTAAATATATTTTTTCTATTTATATATGCGTATACACATTTGACAATTTGTTATAAGCTCTAAATTAATTTCACACATCAAAATGAGAAAACAATATCATTAAATCAATAAGCACTTGCTAAATTTCTATGAGCATTGAATGTGCTCACAATTTTTGTAACACGACTAAATTTATAATTAGAGAAAGTAAGATTTAAAAATCAAAATTTTAATTTGAAAAAAAACAACTTGGGGCTCAAAATATAAATAAGAAAGATTTAATTACAAGAAGTTGGAAATTCTTGGGGCTAATTCATAATAAAAATGGGTCAAAGGGGTAAATTTATGGCACTAATAAGCCGTAGGGCTTGACTAAAAGAAAAAATAAAATTTTAGCGGGCATTTCATAATATCAAGAAGTTATTCCACAAATAGCCAAACCCCCTTATAATTCTTCAAATTTACCCCATGCAACCCACAGCCCTCTCCACCGGCGAAATGCCATCAGTGCTAGCAATCACTCAAAACAAAACCCGCCATTAGTTTCCCCATGATGCAATGAACACCACCATACCCACCTTACTCCAAACTGGCCAGCAAAATGCCAAAGAATTGTAAACTGAGGTGGAGCAATGATGGATATGATGGGCCTAGTAATTAGAACATAATTTTTGTTAATTAAGTTAAAATAGGTAATTAAAACCCAAATCTTACATATTATGATATATGGAGCCGAGTTGTTAAAGATTGGATTATCATTAATTAGATCTAATTATTGTAATTATATCCGACTTTTGTGTAATGCTGCAAAGACCAAATATTAGCAAGGTTCTAAATTAATTATCTCATTTCGATTAAACTATTGATATAGGACTTAAATTGTTAATTTAAAAAATATTGATATAAAAAATGATTATCGACTATAGCAAATATGACCCTCGTAGATATTAGAGCATTAAATGGTATAATTGTCACCATATGGTATTTTTGGAACCAAGCCCCTAAAATATTATATTAATTAGAAAACAACTGATATTAAGATATAACAGTTTAATTATTATTTAAAGGTCCATACTAGCATTTTGACATTAAGTAGTTCTATTTCACATTAAGTACGCAATTTGCTGGCCAATAAAATAAGGATAGCATTTTTTGTGGGAATCAAGGTGAGGGTAAAAGCTTATCTTTCTTTTGGGAAGAGAATGACCTTTGATATTTGAATCTTCTGTGTTACCTGTTAAATTTGATTGTACTCATTCTAGTGCCCAGAATTTCTATTGTATTGTCTATTATTGGTCCCATATACCCAAAGCTTTGTCAGCTTTCCCCTATTTATATTAATATTTTGGTCTTGCTAGCCACCTTCATTTTGTACTCCTAGTAAAATTGTTCAGTATACTATTAATAAGACTAGCAATTTTTTGGACTGTACAGTTTTGATCTGTTCACATATATATTTTTGATCGATTACTTTGATTATGTATTATCTATTGACATTATGTTAAATCACCTTGAGGATGCTCTTGGGGGGTTACCACCTGATGGTACGCCATAGGTTAGGTTGGGCCCGAGACTAGGTTCGAAAAGACGATCGAGCAATATGAACCAACAGTGACTAGTCTCTTAGCTATTACCTATTTAAGATCATAACTTGCGGATAGTTGGAGGTGACTATTTGCGAGTGGTGGGATTTGGCATACGGCCAACCATGCACATGTCCCCCAAGCCGAGTGCTTGGCTAATGGAGTAATAAGGAAAATCTATTATGTTATATTGTACTCCATGTTATTGTTTATGTCCTGTTCGAGTAGCAATAAAGACAGAGTTACCAACAGTCTGTTGAATTTTGTATCACATGTGTTATATTATATCATTGATTCTTGTTGTAAATAACTTGCTCAATATTGAATCTATGTATTGATTGATGTGATTTCAATAGTTTCTCCTTGATTATTGTCTTATATGTCTAGACCTAGCAAAATTCAATCCATATCCATGGGTACCCAAAAAAATACGGGTAATGGACCTTATTTCTCCAGCCCAAAAAATTGAGGGTAATTTTATCTGTTCCCAATTTATTCACTGCTTTCTAGCCCAGCTTGTGGGTACCATGGGTAACCCATATGTATAGCAAGATTATATATAAATATTTATATTTATAAATATTGAAATATTTACATAGAAACATTTATATAACTTACATATAAATATTGAAATTTGTAGTCTTTTTTTTATAGTTTTATTTAGTTAATAAATTGGATATTAATTTACCTTTAATATAAAAAATAAAAAATAAAAAAAAATTATGGGTACCCATGGGTTATCCGTTACCGGTGAGGATGGGTAATGAGTCCTCTACCTCGTATCTAATAAAAAATAGATAAATTTACCCATGGGTAAATTTACACAACCCGTTGTTACCCAGCATTGGGTTACCCATGGGTACCCAATTGCCATGTCTATATATACCCCCCGGTAAGTCCTTAGGACTTACCCCATTTTTGTTATACTTTATTACCTTCCTAGATAGGATTGGTTGGAGGTTGAGGGCTCGAGGCTTGCCTGAGGAAAGACTTATTTTGCAATAAATTAGGTGCTATGGTCATATGTATAGATTACACTTAATTGTGACTCGTAGACTTATGGATGTTATGTATATGGCTAAGTTTGATTTAGGAACTTTGATATGTATGTATTTGAATACTATGGATTGATCTTTTATGTTTATTATCGAGATGCCATCCTTGAGGTTTTGGTTGGATTCTAGTTTTTGTAGTTATCTTTTCAATTAAATTTTAAGTTTGAATTAGTGGCACCTTAGCTTAGAAATCATTTGGTGCCACAATTTTTCCCCAGACAAAGAGCCAATTTGGATGAGTTTCCAAAAAACATTTTTTAATTTTTATATTTTCATTACTAAATATACATTTATTTTAATCTATTTTCAACAGAAACAATACTCATTTTATTTTCAAATCTATATTGCAATTCTACATCACACCCATTGTAATCAGTTAAATTGGCATAAAATATCCACAAATTACTATAATGATATTAAAAAAATTTACATATCTTTTAAAAAAACATATTTTTTCATGCATGAAAATTATAAATTAAATAAATGTTCAACTCTATATTTATTCTACTATGCATTCTCACATAAATCATTGGAACATGTTTTTGTTTTACACGATAATCAATTAATAATATTTTTAAAATATTAAAAATTGAAAATATATGATGAAACCATAACCAAATGACCACTTCAGCTTCCACACAGAACAGTTAAACCCGAAGTCCCGAAATCCGCCTGCAACTGCAAGCATGGCAGTGAAATCACGACGCATAAGCAATAGTAAACCACAATTTCAGCTTTTCGCTTGCACAGCTGTCCCCTACTCGCCACGTGTCCCACTCCACCTGCGCGCCTACCGCACCACTCTGCTGCCGCATGTATTATACGTTGTCGTTTTGCTCGGCCGCTGGGATATAACAAGAAGTCGGATTTGATTTGGGCAGCCCGGGTTTTCATGTTTCCAGACCCGAGGTTACTTGTGGTGTAATTTTATGTAGGATAATGCTTTTTGCACACTCTACCACTGTATTAAAAATTTTATACGACAAAATAAATAAGAATATTTATTAAATTTTTATATAATACTGTAATATTTTAATAGTTTTAATGCATATATGAAGTGTTACTTAAATAAAAAATTGGATGGTAAATGATAATTATTTTATTCATAAGTTGTGATTAATTATAAAAATTATAAAATAATATCAAGCATATTTTAAAAAATATATTTACAAATACATTAGAAAAGAAAAAGAGTTAATGCTTTATTAACAAATACGTGTTCCTCCTTTTTAAGAATGAATGAATAATTTCATATAATTTACAACATTAGGTTGTGCATTTAAATTTAAATTTAAATTAAACAACTGTTAATTATATATATGGTTTCCAATAATTTAATTATATTTTGCGCGGCATTGTTAGATCAATTGATTGAGCCTTTTTAGAGGTGAATCCCAATTCACAAACACAGCACAATGGTACAATCAATCGGTTCTACCCATTGGTGAAATAAAAACAAATAAACTTTTAGCCTGGGCATATATCAGTCATTTTATTCACTTAAAGTAAATAATAAATTGGCATCACTCACAATTTAATATAAGTCTCAATCCCATAATATTGACTTTAGTAATTATTAATCATTTCAAGCAGATGAAAAATAGCCCCACTCACAATTTAATACAAATTTCAACATTGACTTCAGCTATTATTAGTCCCAACAGTAAATGAAAAATTAGCGTCATTCTTATTCTACATACGTTTGGATCGGAGATTTTAATGAGGAAAAAAAAAGTATATATATATATATATATACAAATATTTTTCATATTATACTTTAATATTTATTATTATATTGTTTTTCTCATTAATATTTTGATATGATTTCTACTTTTTGGCGTGTAACTATAAAGTCATTGTTTAATCACAATAGTTTTAGAGTGTAAGCAATAAATGTATAGTACTTTACATCAAAAAAGAAAGAAAAGAAAAGAAAATAAAATAAAATGTTGGTTCAACGTGAAAATTAAATTTTATGAGAGAAAATAAAAAATAGAATTTGAATATTATGTCTTTCATTTAGAAAATGGTTAAAATAGATATTAATTTATTATGCATTTAAAAGAATAAACAAATAGATGTTGTATTAACATATGCTATTAAGTAAAAAGAAAAAAACAATTAATGAAAATTTGTAAAGGTACAACAAAATAATGATAAATATCAATAAATGTTTCAAAATACAAAAATATTGGTCGCAAGAAGAAGATCCGATCCGTTCACATACAAACAACAAGCTATAAAATTAAAGCATCTCTCAACTTTATGGCGGTCTTAATTATAAAATTAATAAGAAACAAAGCGTATAATTATAATAAAATACAAAAAAAGGAGCACAAAAGTTTAAAAGACTCGAGTGAAGTGAATATAACAGTCTTAACGATGATTAATGAAACAAAAGCTATGCAAAAATGAAAGCGTATTTGAGAAATTGTAAATATCAAGAAACATTCAGAAGAATACAGTAAAGTTAAATAAATCAAGTTAAAATTACAGTAATTTTTCTACATGACTGACTAAATTTAATAATTTAAAGATATTGATTTGTGTCAATTTTTATTTCCATCAAAATTAAAATTATGTCTTAAATTATAAGATCAACCTAAGTAATATAACAATGTTAATTTTTAATAATTTGTTTTAATTAATTTTTTATTCATTCCCAACCAATCCTTAATTTTTGTCTTTTTTTTGCGCCTATCCATTATTTTCTAGTACAAAAGAGATTTTTATTATTATGGTTAACGCACGATAACAAACTCAGTCCTTGAATTTCTGAAATTGTGTAAGTGGAAATAACTTTCCTATCATCCAATGAGCTTTTTATCTTTTATAAAAATCGAGGATAATATAATTCTGACATAAGAGCCATTCTACCCAACTTCCATGCTTCAAGATACGTTTCAAGTGCAAATGACTAGAACAATCCACGGTAATTATATCCATGTTGCTAAGTTATTAAACAATGCCTTCTAGTTATCATTTTATTCTAGTTGATCTTAGTATTGGTGTTTCTTTATGAATCGACATTTTAATTTTTACTCTCATTGAACTTCTTATGTCAGAATATGGATCAAATAACAATAAATATTCTTTTTTTAAAGTGGATTAAGGGCTACTGCTCAATAAGTTAGTTATGAATATTAAATTAATTAAGCTCAAAAGACATACTACACATAAAATAAATTTATAATAATATATTTTAATTAATTTTTATTCATGTAATTAAATTAATTAAGTTCAAAAGGCGTTAAAGCACTTATAAATAGCCACTAAGATAATTTTTTAAAAAATATAAAAGACATGAAATGCATTTATGAATAGCCGATCAATCACTTGAAATTAAAAATATAAAAAATAAAAAATTAATCAAAATTAGTGTGATTGAGGTGAAAACCTCTTTCTATCTTAGATGGGCTATATAAAATAACTAGGGGATTACAATGCACACATTTCATTTATACTTTTATACTATAAATATTGTTATTAAATGGTAATTTGTTTTTATGTATCTTATCAAAAATATCTAAATAAAATGCTAAACTTTAATCCCCCAAACCCACCCACACGCGCAAACGGTCAAGAGCTATTTTGAGCGTGCTTGGATGCACTTTTTAACACCTACTATTAACACATAATTAGCAATCAGAGTGAAAGTCTCTTTCAATCTACCATTTTCTTCTTGATAGGCTAGAAAAGGGTGATTGCTTATACCTATTAATCCACAGGTTCGTCTGTGTAATCTCCGTTTTTCCCTCTCCTCCTCTTCCTCCATTGCCGGACATTTTTATCTTTCTGGGCTCAATTTTATATTCAAGGAAAAAAAAATAACTAAAGAAAACAAAAGAGAAAGAAGTTAGAAACGGCTATATTTGATTGTTACTACGAAAGCCTGAAGCCCCCTCAATCGGGTGGGGGACCCCAAACTTTCTTCTTTTTTGTTGTTCAATTGATAGTTTGGGTTCGATTAATTGAACAAAAATTTCGGTTTTGATTCGGGCGTGCGATGACTTACAGTGCTGGCGATGAGGATCTCAGGCTGGAGGGAGGTTACGTGAAATTGGAGGGTGGTGCTGGTGATGGAGGTGGTGGGGCCCTCTGTTGGGTGGAAACGTCGCCATCGTGCGGAGGTGGCGGCAGAGGGTGGTGGGCGAAGCTGGTGCTTGTAGTGTTATCCCTTGGGGTCTTGGTTGCGGTTTTCTTCAAATGGGTCGAACCCTTCCTCATGGATAAGGTTAATTTTTGTATGAGTTACACAAAAAATGTGGGCTTTTATTTTCCTAATAAAACTTCGGGAATTAATGTGTACATACATGCAGTGATGTGTTTTCTCTTGTGCTTGTGTATTTCGTGCGTTGGTGACGATGACTTATTTTCATGTGTTGATGAAATTCTGAGTTATTGTTTGTTTATTTACATTGGTTTCTTGGTAAATGGAACGACGCAATTGCAGAACATTTTTTTGCAACTGCGTTTAGTCTGCATGTGGAATGACCCACAGAATCACAGAGAACATAGTTGTCTCTCCCTTTCTGGATTAGCTGGGGCGAATCCATTGACTTAATGGGTATTTATTTCCCCCTCATGTTGATCATATTATTATTATTAGTAGTAGTAATAGTAACTGAGGGTGGAATTTTTATGTTGACCATATTACAGAAAGAACGGTGTCATTAGTTTGTGACATCTGGCTTCTCTTAGACCCTCCACTCTCTTCTTTGGGTATTTTCTTTGGTGTGACGGAGAGGGCTAGGTGGGGTGGGGTTGGACAACTGAAGGATTGACTAATTGAGGAAAATTTGGTGTCTCTTCTGTTTTCTTTTAATGGCTGTTTTTGATCTCTTATTTTTGGATGTTGCTGTGTTGAGGTATTTACTTGTCAGGTTTACACTAGCTGAGAGTATTCGTGAGTTAATTTGCCTGTTTCATGGCCTACTGAAGCACTTCTCAAGTGTAGAAATAGATACAATATAGGTGCACTCTGCATTTTGTCTATGCGGTGCCCTATTATTGATCATTGACAACTTTGAGTTTCTATCTGCAATTTAATATATGATGTTAGTAAATGCAACTGTGATGATGTAAAATTGATCGTTGCATGCTTGAATGGACCTGAAAGGTAGAAATTATGTTTGGACAATATGAGTTGTTGCTTTTCGGTTGCTCTTTTTGCTCTATTATTTGGGCTTTCTCTATGATCGATCCAGTCCTTTCTCACAGCTGCTTTTTTTATTTGAAGTATTAAATCTATTTATCTTATAGCTATACAGGCAGCAGCTGCTCATAACATGGGGAAAATTTACTGTTCTCTGCATCAGTTTTAAAAGCTAATGCACTACTTTACAAGTCAGTCAATGATTTGGTATTTTTGATCCATTAACCATTTAGTTGAAGTCCATAGCTCATATGAGATCTGGCATTCTAATCAAGATACTAGTTGTTCTTCTTGAAGCTAATAAAAGTCAAAAGTAGTATTAGTTAGGGATTGAAACTAGGCGAGGTTAGTGGAGTGTTGACTATTTTTTCGATCTCAAACTGGGCTTGAGCTCAAGCTTGACAAGATGAAGAAACTAATGCTCGAGCTTAGCTCAAGCTTTATTTGGCTTGAAATTGTAATCAAGCCATATGCTTGAGTTCAGGCTTGATCTCAAGCTCAGAAAATTTAATTATTTTTATAAAAGTTTCTAAATTAAAAATTATTATTTTAATTTTAATACAAATATATTTTTTTTAAAAAATAGGCTTGTGACTCTACAAACAAAAATTGTTTGGCTTGAGCTCGACTCAAGCTTGAATTCCTCGAACTCGAGCTTGAACACTTTTTGAGCCTACTTGTTAGGTTCGTGAGCTGGCTCAATTTGTATACATCCCTAGTATCAATGATGCTTAGCTGGTGCTTTGCAGATGCTTTCTGTTATTGTATTTTCTTTCTTGTTCATCATCTTCTATTATGCTATTGATATTGATATGATATGAGCTATGTCCATCCCTAAAAAGTCGAGTGAGAAGCCTGGTGCCTCTTGATCGTTTTCACCGTCATAGCATCTGTTCGCCATTTCATTCTAACAGCACTTAGTCCTTATTTTAACTGACTGTGGCGTGTATTTCTTCCAGGAAATCATCCCCATAATAAATTGGGAGAGGGAAACATTCAGTAGAACGAAGCTAGCATTTCTAGTCTTTGGTTCTTTGACAATATTTCCATCCCTCCTTTTACCTTCTTCACCATCCATGTGGATTGCTGGGATGACTTTTGGATATGGTTATGGCTTTTTGCTGATCATTGGAGCAGTTGCTGTTGGTGTCTCTGTTCCATATTTCATTGGTTCACTTTTCTATCACAAAATCCAAGTACAGACATTTGGTTCTCCATATTGTTTCTTGTGGTAATTTCCCTTTGCTTTGATTTCTATACCTGACCTTAACTTTTTATTTTTTTATCCTTAGGTGTGGTTAGATAGATATCCCAAGAAAGCTTCTGTAATAAGACTAGCGGGCGAGGGAAGCTTGTTTAATCAGTTCCGAGCTGTCGCATTGATTAGGATTTCTCCTTTTCCTTACATCATATACAACTACAGTGCAGTGGCCACGGGTGTGAAGTACGGCCCTTACTTGTTAGGAACGCTTGTGGGAATGGTGCCAGAAATATTTGTCACACTTTACATGTGAGGACTGAGGACACTCTCCCTCCTTCTCTCTGTAATGAATGAATAAACTAAAGGATTATGTGAGAATGTTTATACTGTTTTTCCTTGCAAGAAAAAATTATTCAACTAGGCATGGAATACATTGTTGTTTGTGCATGCAAATACATCATTTAATTTGTGGTATTGAGGTATTGATAACTTCTTGCCAGACAAATTTTTGTCTGATGTATACTGGTAATGACTTGAAATGATGTTTTTGGTGAATGTCTTGATTTTATGACATCTTGTATTTATGGAAGACATTCAGCATTGCTTGCATACTACTTGTATCAAGCGCTCTCAATATACGGGAGCATAATACTAATGAAGAAAGAAACATACACTGTTTCTGCACCACTTTTACACTATGCAGTGTTGAGATTTGAGGCCAAAGAAAGTGAAATTGCTTGCCATCAAATGTATGCTTGCTTTCATTTTCAACAAGTTTGTGCCCTATTTGTGATGGAAATTAATTTCTTTTTTTATTTTTGTATTTTTGTTGCTGGATATGTGTTTGTGGTGCGAAATAACATAAATAATTTTCTTATTTTGGGTCATTGTTAAACTTCAGATGAATTGATATGTGGGTCAGTATCCTGACATCTACTTCACTGGTTTCGGGATTTCTTTTGAGCAAAACAGTTAATTATACACTTCATATTCATATTATGAGATAATTGTTTGTTATAGGGAGGCAGTAGAATTATGCGTTTTTTTTGTTTTCTTTTATGGTCAAATTCCTTGGGACTCATGGGTGTGTGTTTGAATGCAGTGGCATCTTCATCAAAACTTTAGCAGATGCTTCACACGATCAGCAATCACTGTCAGCTCCTCAGATTATTTGTAATCTTGCTGGCTTTTGCATTACTGCAGCAGCAACAGCCATCGTCACATTATATGCAAAAAGGCGATTGAAGGAGCTGCAGATGGAAGAGAGGTTAGTGTTGCGGTGATCTCCCATTTTGCTATGTTGGTTGCTCATTCTTTTTGAGGCTCAGAAGGGGAAGGAAATAGTTTGGACATAACAACTACATTCTGATTACCGACATCATATTTAACTAACATTGTTGAAAGAAAAAATATTTTATGACCTGTTTGATGCTTTTACTCATTGTTCCTCTTCTGAGCATCTTTGTATGTAATTGCAATCACAGCTTTTTAGATTATAGGGAGACTTCCAAACTGTCAATTTTATTTTAGTATGCTTAGTATAATTAGTCTCAATTATCTGTAACAGTCATAGGTTATGTTCAAACAGTCTCACTGTGTTTGAGCGATTGTTAGAATTAGTGGAAATCAAAATTGCCAAAATGTCTCACCATAAAATGCTGACTGCAAAGTGAACAGGCTCTTGCTGAGCTCCTATTAGATTTCCTTTTTAAACTTCATCCCCTGCAAGCTTCAGCACAAGCCCACCCTTCTATGGTCCTCTTTTGGTGCAGTGCTTATTTCAGAATGTTTTAGCAGCCTAGAAAGAGTGCTTGTTTTGACCATTTGTTAGGAACAGTTTGTTGATATTACAACTTTTTGGGATAAATTCTACTATGTTTGCTTATGTTTTGTAGGGTTTTGGTTTATATATTTTTGGAAAATGAAATTTGAGAGTAGCATGTGATAGCAAATTAGGAGAATGTGATGAAATTTTTGTTTATGCTTTGGGTGGCAGATGAAAAATATTTTACAGGTGGGGGGTGGGGGGTGGGGGTGCATAAATTCTGAAAGGATATTTTAGAGAATGAATTGATCTCTTTTTTCATTATTTGTAGAGAAATATATACAAAGAAAAGGTTTCTAATAAATCTTAAAAATAAGGAACATAAGATATGAAAAGATCAACCAAAAATAAGAAAAGATAAATTAGAATTAGATTCCTTAGATTATCCCTAAAATAAAGACAAGAGACTACTATATTGGAAATTCAACACTTTCCCTGAAGCTAGGTTATGTATGTTGAACAAACACAACATGTGACTTAATTCCTCAATGTGTGTCCTTGGAAGAGCTTTGGTCAGTATATTTGCAACTTGCAATTGTGTAAGAATATAAACCAACTGAACAATCCAATTCTCAATCTTCTCAGAGATGAAATGTTGATCAATCTCAATTTGCTTTGTCTTGTTATGATGAATTGGATTCTGAGCAATGTGTATAGTTGCTTGATTGTCGCAAAATAACATGGCTGGTTTCTCAATTGGCAATCCCAACTCACTAAGTAGTTTGTGTATCCACTTTCCTTCGCAAATTCCCAGGGCGAAAGCTCTAAACTCTGCTTCTGCATTGTTCTTTAATACTACAGGTTGCTTTTTATTTCTCTAGGTCACGAGATTTCCCCAAACATAGGAAAAATAACCTATTGTTGATCTTGTTTCTTACATCTCTTATCCAGTCCGCATCTGAGAAAACTTCAACATCCCTATTACCTATTTTCTTGTATAGCAAGCCTTCTATTGGAGTCATCTTGAGATATCTCAAAATCGTATACATTGCTTCAAGGTGTTCTTCTGTTGGATTGTGCACAAAGTGATTGACTACACTAACAGAAAAAATCGACATCTGGCATTGTATGTGAAAGATAGATAAGTCTTCATATAAGTCTTTGATATATCCCCTTGTTGATTGGAGCACTATTTGTTGTTGTCCTTATCTTTGTAGTTGAATCCATTAATGTATTTGTAGGTTTACACCTAAGCATACCAATCTCCTTTAGTAGATCCAAGACATATTTACATTGAGAAACAAATATTCCTTTCTTGGATCATGCGACCTCCATACCAAGAAAATATCTAAGGTTGCCAAGTCTTTAATTTCAAATTCTTTGGCTAGGAACATCTTTAATCTCAATAGTTCCTCCTCGTAATCGCCTGTTAGGATGATATCATCAATGTACACGATCAATATTGCTATTTTCTTCTTAGGAGAGAACTTCACAAATAGTGTCTGATTAGCTTGGCATTGAGTGTATCCAAACCTAATAATCAACTTTGCAAACTTATCAGACCATACACAGGGAGATTGCTTGAGCTCGTATAAAGCTTTTCTGAGTTTGCATTCCTTGTTACTATTAGATGTTGTTTTCAATCCTGGAGTTATTTCCACGTATACATCTTCTTCTAAATCATCATTCAAGAATGTATTTTTTATGTCAAGTTGATACATAGGCCAATCTTGGTTTGTTGTAGGGGATAGAAGAACTCTAATGATTTTTTGTTTAGCTACTAGAGCAAATGTCTCTTGATAATCTATCCCATAGGACTAAGTAAATCCTTTAGCAACAAGTCAAGCTATGAGCCTTTCGATGCTCCCATTTGCCTTATGTTTGATGGTAAAAATTCATTTATAGCCTACCAATTTTTGTCTTAATAGGAGGTTTGTAATTACCCAAATACAGTTTTTCTCCAATGCTCTAATTTCTTCATCAACTAATTTCTTCCATTCTTTGTTTTGAAGAGCCTCTTGAATATAGTTTGGAACCTGTATACTATCAAGAGTAGATACAAATGTTTTGTAGGATAGTGTCAATCTTTCATATGAAACAAATCTATAGATAGGATGATTGGTACAAGTTCTGACATCTTTTCTTAAAGCAATTGGAATATTTAAATCGTCTATAACAAATGTTGGATTCTTGGGAACTTTGTTTTCCTTACTTAAATGAATTTGAGTAGGCACTGGGTTTGGATCAACATCTTGGTTAGGTGTGAGGGGTGCTGTGCTTTCTATCTCCCTTCCAAATTTTTTCTTTCTTGAGTAGACAATTAGTTCCTTGAGTTCACTATTCTGAGGACAATTGGGACTATTTAGGTTAGAGGTAAAAGGAGAATCTGTAAGCTTGTTTATAGTCAAATTTTCAGATTGTATGAGAATGGGAATACTCTCAGATTGAGGATACAAGAAACCAATGGTTTCTGGTTGGTTTAGTTCTGGTTTGACTAGGTGGAGTGCGAGAGAGGTATCCCCATACTCAAAACCATTTGGAAAAAAAAAAATGGTTGGTGTTCAAAGAATGTGACATCCATGAGTTGTAGAATCTCTTTGCTGTGGTGGAGTAGCACTTATACCCTTTTTGGTATGGTGAGTACCCAAGAAAGACAGACTTGATGGATTTTGGATTTTGGGTCTAACTTCCCATGATGTTGAGAATGGACATTTACAAAAGCAAAACATTCCAATACCTTAGGATCTAATGATGAGATGAATTTGATATGTGGAAAGCATTGAAGAGCAACATTTCATGTGGTTTGAAACTTAAGTACTCTAGAGGGCATTCGATTAATGAGATATGCTGTTGTGAGTATCGCTTCCCCCCAAGAGTGTTTTAACACATGAGTGGTGAACATAAGTGACCTAGCTACCTCTAATAAGTGCATGTTCTTTCTTTCTCCTATTCCATTTTGGTGAGGGGTGTCAACACAAAGAGCTTATGTGAACAATTCCTTGACTCATGGGATAGGTACCTAGCACAGAATTAAAGTACTCTTTGGCATCGTCAATTTTAAGAACTTGAATTTTTGTTTGAAATTGTGTCTGTATCATAAAATTGAAATTTTTGAATATTTGCCTAACATTAGATTTTTCTTTCATAAGGAACCTAAGTAAGTCTGGTATAATCATCGATAAATGGCACAAACCATCTCGCTCCTGTTATATTTTTTACTCTTGCCCATACGTCACAATGTATCAAACTAAAAGGAAGAGAAGGCTTATTTGAAGAAATAGGATAACAATTGCAAGTGTGTTTTGAAAGCTGACAAACTTCACAATTAAATAACTTTGGGTTTTTATTAATGAATAATGAAGAAAGCAAATTCTTGAGATACAGAAAATTAGGATGACCAAGGTGATAGTGCCATAACATAACTTCACTATCTTTATTGACACAAGTATTCAAACTAGACTGACTCTTAAGTGACACACTATTTGGATTACTGCTAACACTTGAAAGAATCTCATCTTTGAGGAGATGTAGTCCAGAACACACCTCAACACTGCCAATCGTCTTCTCCAAATCCAGCTCCTGAAATTCACAATGGTTAGGAAAAAATTTAGTTACACAATTCGGATCATAGTTTAATTTGTTGATAGAGAGTAAATTACTGTCCAAATTAGGAACATGAAGAACTAAGTGAAGAGTCACATCTTTATTGATTTAATGAAACCTGTCCCCTTAACTTTGGACAAGGATCCACCATTACATGGTCTGTATTCATCAAATAAGGTAGCATCTCTCGTCATGTGGTCCAAAGTTCCTGAATCAACAATCTATGGAATTGTGTAGCGTTTATTAGTAGTAAGGGCACTTGAAGATTACCTTTATGTGCTAACATGCTTGATCCGGAATGAGACAGAATGTTTTAACTGAGGAGTTTTTGAAGAGCCTTAAGCTATTCTTTGGGAAACGAACTATTTTCAGTTTGAATACTTGTAGGAATTATTTGGTCTTGATTGTTATCTGATGTGGCAACAACATTGAGTCTACCCTCTCTATCATTATTTGGCCTTGATGGCTTCCACTCGCTGGGTTTTCCATGAATTTTCCAACAATTCTCCCTGAGATGCCTAGGTTTTCGATAATGATCACACCAAAGCTTTCTTTTCTCTATCAGTTGTCAGCATTGTTTGATGCTTTTCCTCGTGCTACTAAAGCAAATCCTTCATTGGTTAAGGTGGAGTTTTGAGATCCCAACATCATCTTCTTCCTATTTTCTTTGCGTCGAACCTTTGAAAAAGCTTCCTGAATGCTTATAAGCGGCTTGGTTACCATTACACATGTTGTTTAGGCAAGAAGAAATTTAAATGTCCTTTTCTGTTCTACGATCTTCCTGTATAAGAATGTATCTTTTGGGCACTTCCACATGTGGACTTCAAACATATCAAGATGTTGCCAGTAGTGAGTGAGGGTGTTGAAATACTGCATGATAGTGAGTTCTCCTTGGCAAAGATCCTGCAGTTTGGCTTCAATTTCGAAAAGTTTTGAGGTATTTTTAGAACTTGAGTATGTTTGTCTAACGGCATCCCAAATTTCCTTTGCTATTCCATATAAGAGAAAATTCTCTCCTTATCTCATTGTTCATCAAATTTAATTAGCCATGACATCGCCATATGATTCTCAATCTTCCATGTCTTGAACCTTGGATCGTTGTTCTTTGGAATAGTGATTTCGCCAGTGAGGTCTTCATCTTTGCCTTTCCCACAGATGAACATCATTGGGGACTGGGAGCACTGGAGAAAATGATGTCCATTGAGTTTATGCCCTATGATGAGAAGAGATGCGGCTTCTAATCGTCCATGATTGTTTGTAGGAGGTATAGTTTATGGATTGAAGGTGACTTCAAATGTGGAGTTTTGTCCCTCTACAGCCATCTTGAACCTCTTTTTATGAAGAGAAATAAAAGCAAATTAGGTTTTCAGAGCCTAGGCTTCGATACCGTGCAACCTTTCTGAAAGGATATTTTAGAGAATGAATTGCTCTCTTTTTCCATTATTTGTAGAGAAATACAGACAAAGAACAGGTTTCTAATAAATCCTAAAAATGAGGAAGTAAAGATAAGAAAAGAGCACCTAAAAATAAGAAAAGCTAAATTAGAATCTGATTTTAAGATTATCCCTAAAATAAAAGACAAGAGTCCAACCGTATTGGAAATTCAAAATTCAACAGGGGGTAAAGTAATTTTCAATCACGTTCCGATAGAAAATAATCCGGGGTAGTCTAAAAATAAATCACATAATAAAGGTTTAATATTAAATATGATTCTTTTCTAATTGCCTCGCTATTTGTTTAAAATAATGTTAAGGTAATATACTCATCAGTTTTCTAACTGAATTTATATTTTTATTTTGATATTATTTTTAGGAATTAATATCTCCATTTTTTTGGCTTGTTTCTACATGTTATAGCTCCAAAATTTCCCATTGTTTCTTACCATTTCTGCGTATTTGAAATTTTGCACAAGAATCAATTTTAATTCTTTTTTGGTGCTTCACAATTTCCGTTTCTAGGATCATTTTCGTTT
>JACGDI010003537.1:655230-691571 GCA_014898725.1 Jacaranda copaia | reverse complement strand
TTTTTTTTTTTTTTTTTTTATCTTTGGGCTTTTGTTTTTGTTTCTTTTTTAGTTTGTTTTGTTTTGTTTTCATCCATTACAATTTTCAGTTTGGTGGAATTACAACTAGTATTATATTTATTCACATATTCTCTTGTTACATTTGTTTATTACAAATAATAGCATACGCTGGATTGCATACAATTTAAATTAATTATAATTAAAAATATAATTAATATAAATTATTTTAACTTTATGTAAAAATGAACTTAATTCATGAATTTTATTTTAATGAGTTACATGGTAGAAAATTAAAAAAATTGCAATAAAAGCATAATGTATGAATTTGAAAGACAATGAAATGTCATGTTTGTTACAATATCATCACATCTATAAATGCATAAAACAAAAATATAATAGCACTTATATTTTTTCGTAATAAAAAATAACTCAGTAAATTTAAGACAACTTAAATAAAAATTAAATATATAATATAAGAAAATATGAAAAAAAGATCATTAATATTGAGAATATAAAAACCCACAATTCAAACGAAACATGGAAATTGAATCAAATTACTTTAAGAGATAGATGTTATATGAATAAAAACTAATTCACATTTATAAGAAAAATATATGACAAGATATCATTGTTCTTTTTTCTAGGCATAATCTTATTTGAATTATTTAACATAAAAATAAAAATAAAATAAGAAGATATAAATATTAATTTATGTTATAACTAACTTTGCTTTGTTAAAATGTTGATTGTAAAAATTAAAAATGATCTTTAGTTATGAATATTATAAAGAGTAAGAAAATATACAGATATGTGACTATTTCTAATACATTATTTTCTATGAACTATTACTGTTTTTTATCAAAGTTTTATCCACCTACTATTTCTTTCTATTTTTTATAATTCTCTATTGTATATACTTACTATCAATTACATTTTCTCATTTAAGAAAATAGTAGTCTTTACATTTGTTTATTTTTTTTGCATATTTGGATCATGAGTAAAAGTTGGTTCAAATAAAATAAGTTGAAAGTAAAAAAAAATGTCAAAATAAATTTTATTAGATAAACTTAGGAAAATAACTTTAGCTTTTTCTATTAATTTTCAATTACAAATTGATGTAGATAATATTGATTGTAAGGGCAATTTGATATGTTAACTAAAAAAGGTCCAATAAATTAAATTAATTAATTAAGTAAAATGGTTAGACATGCCAAGGACAAATTAAATCCAAGAAGAAGGGCGAAAAAGCCTTAACACGCCTAAGCCCATCAAAACAAAAACTATAAACAATAGGTAGAAAGAACTTAAGAAGAAAAAAATCTTCTTTTGGCGCATTCCAAAGAAAAAATATCGATATTCTGTCTCATCCCATTGGACTTAAGTCCTGTCTTTAATGATATTTTGGTAAATGCTTCTGCTTCTTGTAGCTACATTGGTATGTAATGAAAGATAATTGAGCCATTATCAATTTATAACTTGATGAAATTTCTATTGATCCTCACATATTTTATCCTATCATATTGAATAGGATTGTGAACAATGCTAATATAAGATATTTTGTTGCTATGTAACTTCATTAGACTTTGTAAAAAGGAATCACGAGTTTCTTCAACAATCTCTCAATCTAAATCAGCTCACAAATCCCTTGAATCACCACTTTATATATATTTAGCTTGTATAATTCTTCTTGCTACTATGGTTTATTTTTTGCTTCTCTAAGTTACCACATTTTCCTATAGCTAGTGCAATAACCATACTTGGTGTCCACCTAACCTATCTAATTTGAGCTTGCAAATTTTTTTATATCTTTTATTTCAAATTCTTCTGAATACCAATCCTTTTCCAAGAGTTCCCTTAAAATATTGAAGAATCTGAGTTACTACTTCATGATGTTTTTTATAGGAGAGTACACAAATTGACTCACAACACTAACAGTCACTATAGACAATATTTGGTCTTATGAGTGATAATTGATAAACATATAAACTTTCCTATCAAATGTTGATATCTCTCCTTGTCTTAAAGTCTTGCTTAGTGAATTTTTGTCTCTAAATTCATTCTAATAGGGCTTTAGCATGTTTGCGTCCAAGTTTCCTTGTTTCCTTTGCACTATGTTTGGTTCATGGATTTTGGTGAGGAAAAGAAAATAAAAGAAAAGAAAATATTAAGGAAAATATTTTTAATTATTTCTCAACCTCCTCTAATGCCTTAAAATTGGCATGCATTAGTACTAGTTTTTGTGGTGTTGCCTGATTGATGATATTTCCAATGTTCCCTTTCCTCTGATTATAAGCTACATGGATTTGAGCCATTCATGAATTCTATTCAGTTTATGTTGGGTATGTGGTAGAGAACGGATTTTAGAGGATTCAACAGTTGTAATTTTGTGAAAAAAGAAGGCCATTAGGCATCATCAACCATTTGGTCAGAAGTTCATCTCTTGGACATCATTGCTAATTTGTTTGATTGATTAATGTTCCCAAAACAACTGCTTGGTTGGGAAAGTGTTGGGAAGGGTAGCTGGGGTAGCACTACAGCAACAGATATGAGTGAAGTGATGATGAGCCCAACCACTAAGGTAGTACTAGAACAACTAATGATTGTAGAGTAGAGGACGATAAGGAGGAGTTTTAGATATGGAAGAAAAATTGCCATATTTTAATTAGTAGTAACTTAACTGAGTATTGACTGATTGATGTGGCTCATAATCTTAGGCCTAGACCTCAAACTTAATTTCTTAAATTGACCACACTCTCAATCTCAACCTCAACCCAGATCATATTATGCACAAGTAATTTAGGTCTCTGAGTTGACCACAAGAGTATATGTTAGTCTAGTTGAGATTGCTCTCAACTAAGACCCTCTGATACCTAAGTTAGTATATTGCTGAGGTGATCAAATAGGAGCACAAAAGCAAGGTTAAGAATTCAAGTAAAGATGACATGACTTGGAATTGTGTGATTTCCTCATTTTATAGATATTGAACTATCTTAGTCAGTACAGATCAAGGTGGTAGATTAGTGTACATCATATTCTTAATAGATCAATAGTCAGCGATTTGGGTCATCGCTCGAATTGGGTTAGAATCCCTTGAGTTTGGACTTGATTCGAATTAAAAGACTTGATCCTGTCCTGCATGGGTATTTTAACTAAAATACAGGGGTAGAATGGTCTTTTCCTTTGTCTTTATTAATTATCATCATAATTAACTCCCCCATTTTCCAAGTATGTTGGTTCTTTTCTCATCTCGATGGAATGAACCTATACACTATGGAAAGTAGGTGTTGGACACCTTTAGTTGTCCGATTGAGTGTTGTTGATCTTGACGATTGATGTTTCCTCAAGAGATGAACTATCCTTTCCATTCATCTATAAATATCCTAATGCAACCCCCATACTCTATTTTATTTCTTTCACTTTTCTCACCTTAGCACGTCATTTCCAAATCTCGATCTCTAGCCTCAAAACCTCCTACCAAGATCTCAAACACCTAGGTTTGTCTATTTAATCAAAATGAGCTCGAACTCAAGTTCCTCTTTCGATAGAACTTCGAACCTTAGTCAATTGGGGTCGAATGAAAGTGCCTACCTCTTTTTGAGCTTAGAGGATGTGAACTTTTTCCAATTATTTCCTTCATCGGGCTTGATCTCGATTTTGATTCCAATTAATTCATGGGATCCCGATCCCACAGTGGGCTCGCTTACTGCAAGTCCCTCTTCCGCATAGATGGAAAAACCAGCATAAGATCCTAAGACCAAAGAATATCCTTACCACACCCTTGTGGTTAGTCATAGTCCCAAAGCTTTGATCTCTAGTAATCTTAGAAATCAGGTCCAAGTTTTTTATTTGTCAAAGTACAAAATAATCTTTCCTAATAAGTCAAATAGAATACAACTTTCCCTAATTGGCTACGCTATTTTTTCCATAGGTATGCTAGAAAGGGGACTGAAGTTCCTAATTCCCAATCCCATCGAGAATATTCTACTAGGGTTAGATATTTGTCCTACCCAATTAATTCCCAACACGATATGTCACATTCTTTGCTTTCCATCATAATGAATTATTTTAGGGTCAAACCTTCCTTTGCTCACTTCTAGTCCCTTTGCTCAATAAAGACCTCAACCCAAATCGAGGAACATGGGTTCTATTACCTAATCACAAGGCTCATGTGCAAATTTCTAGATAAAGTCCCTACTTCCTTAAGTTCTTGAAAGAAATGGTTTCTCTTCATTCACGCTTCTACCAATCACCTGTGGTGATTTAGATCGACTAGAAGCATAGTAAACCTAAACCCTTTATGTCGGACGAGGTCACTTGGGGAGAGGACTTCACAGATATCCTAACTGACCATTTGTATAAGGTTGGTGAGCTCTTAAAGAAAAAGTTTCTTAAGATTGTTGTTCTTTTGCCAGCTAATATTTGAGTTCACAGAACTCTCAATGATGGTTCTTGCCACCATTTATGTTTCTTTCTTTTTCTTGTCTATCTTTTTTAGCTTGGGGTCCAACTCCTTTTGTTTTGGCATAGTCATGTCGAACAAGAACCTGCATATCATAAACAAGATGAAGGCTCAGAAGAAGGCTTTAATGGCTAAGGCCCAATCCTTCGAGCTTGTGCCAACCGCTTCTTTTTCTACTCGCATCTTTACCCTGAGCTAACCTAGTGCCAATTTAGATATATGAGGTGAAGCAGCTGTTGCCTTTCGCCTTGGCCCAAGTTTCTAAGGTCGAGGTCTCACTTTTGGTTCCAAAGCTAATTTTTGTAATCGAGGATGCTTCCAGGGACAAAGGGAAAAAACATAAACATAGCTCCAAGAGCAAGAGCCATAAGCTCTCCTCACCCATCTATTCCAGAGAGCCCTTCAAAAAAACACATCCAAGGATAGGGCTCCAGCGGGAGCTATTTAGAGAAGAGAGCCCGATTTGAGCCCCATCCTGTCCTTGCTTTTTCTTGTGACCTCAATGTCCATGCATACCATGGGCCATCTTGGCCAATGCACATAAGAGCTACAAGACTAACATCTCAGAGTTTTTCATTGATCTTTCACGTCCAACTCTAATCCCGAACTGGAAAATTATAGACTAGAGCTCCGTAGTTTGATCTCGAATTAGGGAAACCTCCTTTGAGCTCTACAAGGGGTATCTGATGACCTAGGATCAAGCTTTCCCAGCCTTTGTAAACTTTGCCAAGTTAGAGGAGAATGGTGTCCATGCCATGATGCAAGTAAGTTTTTTAACCTTGAATAAATTTTACATTTGTGTGGGCTCTTTTCTAATGTTGCTTGCAGATTATGTTCTATAAGGGAACACACTTATATGCACCAAATCATTTTGCAATGCACCAACTGGGGGGGTCACTCCATGACCTACAATATGGAGGCCATGGAGTGTAAAGAAGCCAAAGATAAGCTTGAAGCCAACTTTAAGTCGACCCAGTAATGCATGGACAACAAGCTTGAGTCACACAAGGAGAAGCTAGTAGATCAGGATCAGAAGATCTAAGACCTGGAGCAGAAGTTGGCCAAAATGAAGAAGTCCTTGGCCTCCGAAAAGAAGGCATCATATAAAACATGCTGTTTCAAGAGTTGAGAAGTTTTTGAGAGCTGCATCGAGTTTAAGGAGTTGATCCAAAGCACGAGGATGGAAGGAGCTCGAGCTTTCAAGAAATCTAACAGTTTCAAACTTTGGTCGAGGTAAAAGTGGTAGAATATGCTTTTGTGGGCTTCATGAAGTACCAAGCCCAACTTAAGAAAATGGGTGAGATCATTGATGGATTTGATTTGGAGCAACTAGATCCCACCAAGGATGTAAATCTAAAGGATTATCCTACTAGTAGCCTCACTAAAGAGGAAGAACCCGATGATAAGTTTGCTTTCTTTGCTCTTGAGAAGGAGGTTGAGGTCCCTTAAACAACACTTGAAGAAGGCGAGATCTTGGGGAAAAAAATTTTGCTCAAATCTTATAGGATCTCAATCCTAAGTCCTGGGATCTCTATGAGTTGAAAGATTTTGCTCAAATCTTGTAAGATTTTTTTTGAGTGAAAGATCTTGCTTGGATCTTGTAAGATCTCTTTGAGTGAAAAATCTTGCTAAGATCTTAAATGATCTCGATCTTAAGTCCTGGGATCTTTATAAGTTGAAAAATCTAGCTCAGATCTTGTAAGATCTCTTTGAGCGAAAGATCTTGCTTTGATTTTATGGGATCTCGATCCCAAGTCCTAGGATCTCTATGAGTAGAAAGATCTTGCTCAAATCCTGTAAGACCTTTTTAAGTGAAAGATCTTATTCAGATTTTAATTCCAATAATCCCAAATCCTTTTGGGATTTTTTTGCTTATGCGGGATTTTGGCAATCCCTTAAATTTAGATTAGGGGAACATATAAATAATCATTAAACAGAAAGGAAATTCTTATGATTAAACAGAAAGGAAATTCTTATGATTAAACAGAGAGGAAGCTTACATGATTAAATATGTATCATAAAAGCTACTAGCCATACATTATTTTGCAAAATCAACTTCAATGTACATTCCATGACCTCGACAGTTCCTTTCCCTTAGCATCCTTCAGCCCATATGATCCCTGTTTGGTTATCTTGACTAGTGGTAGGGCTCTTCCCAATTTTAGTCTAGCTTCTTAACATGCTTCGAGACCCTAACCTTTTATAAGACCCAGTCTCCTACTTGGAAGCTTCTCTATCGAACTTTCCTATTATAATGCCTTGCCATCATGTTTTTGTATTCTTAGATCTTGACATAAGCACAGTCTCTCTTTTCTTCAATCACCTCTAGCTCAAACTCCCATGCCTCACTATTAGTTTCTAGGTCATACTCCAAGATTCATCTAATAGGTTTATCTATTTTGCTTGGGATCATGGCTTCTTCTCCATGTACCAAATAGCAAAGGGTCTTGCTAGTTGCTGACCCAATGGTAGTGCAATGTACCAAAAGAACCCCTGGAGTTCAACAACCTAGCGTCCCTTCACCTTAGCCAACTAAGCTTTGAGTCTCTTTAAGAGGTCATGGTTGGTCACCTCTGTTTGGCCATTTACCTTTAGGTTCCCAACAAAAGTGAAATGCTGCTTAATCTTTAGCTCTTGATACTAACTTGTTATCTTTTTTCCTTGAAATTGAGTTCCATTATAAGAGATTAAGACCTTAGGAATCCCAAACCTGCTGTAATATTCTTCTAAAGGAAATTGATGACCTCATTCTCGGTGACCTTAACTAATGCCTCTACCTCTACCCATTTACTAAAATATTCCACTGCCACTATCACAAATTTTTTCTAACCTTTAGTTGACAGGAAAGAGCTTAATATATTGATTCCCCATTGGTCAAATAGGCATGACATGAAAATCAGCTCCATTAGTATAGCTGGTCGATGGGAGAGATTGGCATGGAATTGGTATCTTTTGCACTTTTTAACTATGGCAGCCATGTTTTGATTCATGGTGGGCCAAACGAAACCTTGCTTGAGGGTTTTGAGGGCCAAGGACCTCCCTCTTAAGTGATTTCCATAGCTTCCTTCGTGGATTTCCCTCATTACGTAATGAGCCTTCTTGAGTCCTAAACATTTTAGCAGCGTCCTTTAATGGTCCTCTTGTATAGTCCCTCATTAACTATAGTGAATCAGTTTGCTTGAAAGGCTACTCTTCTTGTTTCTTTCAAGTCTTTTGGCGAGATCCCGTCTGTTAGATATCGGATTAGGTCATCCTTCCAAGTTGCTCCTATTTGTGTCTACATTATCAACTCTTTTTCAGAAACATCATTCTCTAACGTAGAACGCTCAACTATCAACAAAGTTATAGACACGTTTTGAGTTTCTTTGGTTAAACTATTAGACCTAGCTAAAGCATCAATCTTCTCATTCTCCTCTCTTAGGATTTGTTGCACTTGGCATAATGTAAAACTTGACATAAGTTCTTTTACCTTTTTCAAATATTCTGTCATAGATTTCTCTCGGGTCTCAAATGTCCCATCGATTTGAAGTACCACAAGCTGTGAATCAATGTAAACATTTAACTTTTCTATGTTCACGCACTTCGTTGCCTTCAATCTAATGATCATTGCCCAGTACTCGGTTTATTATTGGTGACGCCAAAAGCTAGCTTTACTATGAACTCGAGCTCCACAGATTCGGGTCCTTTGAAGAAAATTCCAGCTCCACCATATTGAGAAATAGCCAACCCATCAACATGCATTATCCAAGTTTCATTGCTTAGCTTGGGGTCTTGCTCAGCTATCTCGACTGCAAAGTCTACCAGAACTTGTGCTTTTATAGAGCTCTTGCTCTGATACTCTAGGTTGAATTCCTCCAGTTCTATTGTCCACTTAACCAATCTTCTTGAAACATTTAGCTTAGCTAAGACCTATTTCAATGGATGGTTAGTCAAGAAAATAATTTTATGGGATTGGAAGTAGGGCTCAATTTTCTTGCTATCACCATAAGAGTTAGAGCCAACTTTTCAACCTCCAAGTATATGCTTTCAGCTCCTTGCAACACCATGCTCACATCGTAAACTAGCTCGTGAACCATGTTCTCCTCACAAATTAATATAAAACTTATTACATTCTCCAAAGTTGCTAAATACAAGTATAGTGGCTTCCTAAAAATAGGTTTTACCAATAAAGATGGCGAGGCTAAATACTTTTTGAGATCTCAGAATGCTTTCTCATACTCCTCATCCCACTGGAAGTTCCTTATGTACCTTAAAATCTTAAAGAAAGGCAAGCTCTTATCCACAAACCTCAAAATGAATCGGTTCAAAGATGTGAACCTTCTAGTCAGCTTCTGTACATCTTTCACTGACTTAGGTGAGCTCATACCTATTATCGCTTTGATCTTTTCAGGACTAGCTTCTATTCAATGCTCGCTAACCAAGTATCCTAGGAGTTTTCTAACTTTGATCTCGAAAGTGCACTTTGTCGGGTTAAGCTTCATTCTATATTTTCTCATGTTAGCAAAAGCTTCTTCCAAATGCATTAAGTGATTAAGCTCATTTAGGCTCTTAACTTGCATATCATTAACATAAACCTCCATGTGTACCCCAATATAGTCTTTAAATAATTTTTTCACCAGCCTCTAGTAAGTTGCCCCCTCATTTTTTAACTTAAAGGGCATGACATTATAATAGAATATCCCCCTCTTAATGACAAAAGTTATCTCATTCATTTCTTCCTCTACCATGAAGATCTGGTGATACCCTTGGAAGGCATCCATCATACTAAAAAGAGCACATCTAGTAGTCGAGTCTACCTAGATGTTGATCTTGGGCAAGGAGTAGGGGTCTTTTGGGCAAGCCTTATTCAGGTCTGAATAGTTTGTGCACATTCTCCATCTCCCTTCCATTTTTTGTACCACCACCACCACATTTGATAGCTATTTCGTGAGCTAGATCTCAACAACATATCCTGCCTTCAAAAGCTTGTTGACTTTCTTTTCTATGATTCAATTTTTCATCATCCTATGATTACTTTTCTTCTGTTGGATGGGTCTTATCTGGGGGGCCTTAGCCAATGCACAATCACCTTGGGGTCCATCCCTTCAAAATTTGTAGGTTTCCATGGGAAGACATCAGCATTCTTTCCTAAGAACTCAATGATTAAGAGTTCCAACTTAAGAGCCATTTGGGCTCCAATCCATGTGATCTTACTTGGGTCCCTTGGTATTAACTCAATCTCCTTGAACTCTTCTATTGGTTCTATCCTGCACTCTTTTACTCGCCTCTTTTTATTCTCCTCATAAGGGTTCAAGTTTGGAATATTTTCAATAGAAGAAATAATTACTTTCTTTTTCTTGGACCCCAAGCCCTCTATCTTAAGCCTCTTTTTTAGAGACATGTGATAATATTCTCTTGCCTCTTTTTGATCATAGCATACCTCTCTTACCCCCATTTTTGTTGAGAACTTTATTTTCAAATGGAAAGTCAACATAATTGCTTAGAATTGGATTATCCCAGGTCCTCCTAGGACCACATTGTATGCAAATGGTGTGTCTATTACTAGGAATTTTAACATGAGTGTCGTTCAATGGGGTTCCATTCCTAGAGAGACCGAGAGGTCGATAGTCCCTACCAATGTGACCTCAGCCCCTCCAAATCCTGTTAAAAGGGTGTAGATTGACGTTACCATTGCAAGCGTGAGCTCTATCTTTTTCAAGACCTCCAGAAATATTATATCAATAGAGCTCCTATTGTCTTCCAAGACCTTACGCACCAAAAAATTAGCTATGACCATTGTGATGACCATGAGATCATTTTGTGGTCCTAACACCCCTTAAGAGTCCTTACCATCAAAATTGATAGTAAATTGATAAGCTAGATTTAGTACTAGACTTATTTTCTTCTAACTTACCTGGTTTCTTATGGACCTCACAAGCTTTTTTCTTGTAGTATCAAAATCTCTGGAGGTCAGACCCCTTACTATCATGTATATAACCCATCTCCATGGCAAGTTGTCCCCTGTAGGGTCATTTGCAATATCCTTGGCCTTTTTCTCTCTACTATGGGATCTACTTCAAGATCGGTTCCTTTTCTTCTCATGTTCCCATTCGAGCCCTTGCACCTTAGAACTGTCTTCCCGAGAAATAAATTCCTTCAGAGACCCTTGCCTGATGAGCCTTTCCACTTTATCTTTCAGCTAAATATAATCTTTTGTGTCATGTCCATAGTCTGTATGAAAGCGGCAATATTTGTTTGAGTTTCACCTCGCTAGTGTATCTCACATTTTTCTTGGCCATACAGTATCTTAGACCTCTTAATGGCGATGAGCATGTAGGACCTCATGATGTTAAGTTAAGCATAATGGTTGTACTTTGGGGTGGGGGATGATGACAATCTTTTTCAAATCTAGATTAGTGAGGTCCTTGATCTTTTTCAGATCTATAGGGGGTATTTTTGGTCAACTCATAGTCCTTCATGGCATTGATGTTTTCCTCATGGATGTAACACTAAGCCATCTCTATCAACTGTTCCATATCTTTAGGGGGTTCCCTAGCAAGAGTAGAAGCTAGAGGCCCTTGCCTGAGCTTATGAATAAGGATGCTCGCGATCATATTAGTATGCAAATCCTACACTTCCAGGATCTTGTTGTTGAACCTATTCATGAACCCCCCTCAAGGTCTTATCTTCTCTCTACTGTATGATGAACGAATAAGTAGTAAACCTCTTAAACTTCTTCTTACTAGCAAATTGATACAAGAATTTCCTTATGAGCTAATCACATGATATAATTGTTCCTGGAACTTGCCCATAAACCATTCCTAAGCTCTTCCACTTAGTGCTGTTACAAAGATCCTGCCATTCATGGCATCGAATTGCCCATATAGGTTCATGATATTCTCAAAATAGTTACATGTTTCTATGGGTCCATGCTTCCATCATATTTTGGCAAATCAGGGAGCTTAAAATGCGAGGCCATAAACTTAGCCAATATTTTGATAGAAAATGACATATTTGTTTTTTGCAATGTTAAGGTTCCTTTCTTCTTGAGTTCATCTATTTTCTGACTCAACTGTTCAACCAAGTCACTAATCTCATCAACTTCTTATCTGGAAAGTGAAGGCTAAGGTCGCTTATGAGTGAGATCATCTCAATTCAATATTAGCAGCTCCAACCTCGATGCTTCTTCCCATTTGTAAACATTAGGTAGATAATTTGACTATCAAGCAACCTTGCTCCCCATCTTATCCGAATCTGCCATCTCATCTCCCCTCAAGATCCTTAACCCTTGCATGCTCTTGGCCAATGAAGGCCACAATCTCTATCGTTCGTCTTGGAGTTCTATCTATAACCATGTTTTAAAAAATCAAATCGGACCAATCAGTCGATGGCTAATCAGATTGGTTGGACTGTCGACTGGCTGTTGAACTAGTTTGATTTTTTCATAAAATTAAAAAATAAAAAAAATATTTTATTTTGTTAAAATTATTCAAACCGATAGTTGGACCATTCGAACTAGTGAGCCGTTCGTTAGTTAATTGAACCAGAGCAATTTTTCCATTAATTTTTAACGAAATTAATATTTTTTTAATTTTTTTGGTCTAAGTACAAAGTTTTACGACTAAGGTACACCTCCATAAGCTATCTAGAAGCTTAAAAAAAATTATATGCAAGAAAAAAAGCCTTACTTTAGACTTTAAGATTTAAGTTGTGGTTATCATTTATAATATGAATTGTAGAATTTGGATTGTGAAGTTAGACAATATCATTTAAGCTCTTTATGTTTTATAATTTGGTATTTTATTATTTTTAAATAATATATATAATATAAATATATATTGCGTAATTATGATGTCAGATTCAATTGCAATTCAATTACTATCTGACCAAAGATTGAACCAATGAACCGTAAACCAATAAGTTTTTTAGTTTAATGAATGGTTTGATTTTTCGAATACTATTCATACTAACTATTTGCTCTTACTACTGGTGAATCAAATCAGAGTTCCCACATATGGCGCCAACTAATGTTGCTCGTGATCTTGGGCCTACACCTCAAACTTAATTTCCTAAATTAGCCCTACTCTCGATCTCAGCCTCGACCCGAATCACGCTCTGCACAAGTAATTTAGGTCTCCGATCTGACCATAAGAGCATATGTCAGGCTAGCTGAGATCACATTCAGCTAAGGACCTTTGATGTCTAAGTTAGTGTATTACTGAGGTAATCAAATAAGAGTTCAACAGTAAGGTTAAGAACTAAAATAACGATGAGTAAAGATGGCATGACATGATATTGTGTGATTCCTCATTTTATAGGTGTTGAACTATCCTGATTAGTATGGATCAAGATGGTGGATTATTGTACATTAGATCTTAGATTGATCAATGGTCAGCGAGTTGGGTCATCATCTAAATCGGGTTGAGTTCCCTCGGGTCTGGACCCTTTCCAAATAACAAGATGCGAATCCTGCTCTACATGGATATTTTAACTAAAATACAATGATAGAATGGTCTTTTCATTTGTCTTCATTAATTATCAGCATCACTGACTATTACTGTATCATAACCATGTAATATCTTGTTCCTATTATGCATTTCACTTGTGCAAGAGATTGAAAGTTATCTAATTATATATATATATATATATAGATATATTATCTGCGTTGAATCCCAAACTTCCCTTTCTAGTATTTCTTCTAGTATGAGAATAACAAAGAGAACTGGTGCAAGACAAAAAACCTTTTTGAAGTTCAAAAATTGTTCTTAATATTACAAAAATTCTCGAAACACATTCAATCATGAATCACCCACAAAAAGTCAAACATATCTATTTCAAGAAATTAAATAATTTAATGGAAAAGAAATAATTTTTTTTAATTTCTTTAATCTGTAGAACACTAGTCTCCCTAAAGATCTTAATATATATGAGCTTAGACTTCGGAGATATCAAGAAGGACATATTTAGGGGTGTTTATATGTTGAGTTGGGTCAGGTTTGTAGAAAAAATCGATCCAAATTAATTAAATTTAATTGGGTTGGGTTTGATCAAGTTTCATAGAATTGAATCTCTAAATTTGAATCAAATCAATCCAATTTTAGATTGGGTTGATTTGGGTTGGGTAATTGAGGGTACCTATTCAATTTTATTTTTTATTTTTAATTTTACTTTTTAAAAAATTAGATATTTTGATTATATATTACATTTCAATTAATGAAATAATTAAAAATTCAATTTTAAGTAGGTAAAATATTGAAACTAGTATATATACTATATGACTAAATTATTGAAACTAGTGTACTATATAACCATTTAAATATATATATATATATATTATATTTAATTTTTAATCGGGTAGCTAGGTCAGGTTGGATCAGGTTAGATACGCAAAAGTTAAACCAAAGTTCAAACCAACTGTTAATTAATTTTGATTGAATTTTTTTTGAGTAGACTCGATTAGTTGATCGAACTCAATTGCCCAATTTAATTCGAATCAATTAAATTGATTTAGTTTGGACAATTAGATTTATCGAGTAAATTCAATTTGATGAACACCCCTACACAATATGGATAGTGCTGCCCTGCCAATTGAGCATTCCCAAGCATACATAGATTCCTATCTAATCAACTAGTCATGACTCATGAGCATATGTAATATACGATAGTTCCTCCAATTCCTTTAGGTTACATTTGGTTGCAATAATTAGATTGGGAGTAATAAAATTGAGATCGATATGTAAGTCATATAATATGTGAATGTCCTCTAATATTTTGTTTGGTTGTTAGGTTTTTAGAGTATGGATATTCTAAGGGCTCCTTTCCTTCGAATAATGTGATTAGAAGTGATGTATAAGTAAATGGATATATTTTAAGTCCATTAGGATAGCATATTTTAATTTTATATTTGGTTGGTAAGATTAATATATAAATAAATTAAAATATAATATATAAATTTACTATTATCTTCTTTATACTTTTTAATAAGTTTTTTACAATTTCTTCATTTTCTCAATTCTTAGGAACAAGATTTAATTGAAAATAAGATAAAAAAAATAGGCCCAATTTGACCTTTATAATTCTAATCATACTAAATCAAGCATTCCCCCCTTGATCTATCTTCCTAAAGCAATAATAAATAATGTTGAACCTATGATTTATCAAGGGCTTTTATCACTTGAAATAAATATTAAAAGAGGCTTGATTAGGTATGTATCACACCTAATCAAGCCAAACAAACAAGCCCTAACAAAATTCACTTTTGTTGTTTGGTTAGTAAATATTGATAATGTAGGATATACTCAAATTTTACTAAACTAACCTTACGCTTTATTGTGATGGCTAAAATTCTCATTTACAGTAGCAATTTTGGCACATTCGATGTATTTTTTAAAATTTTAAAGTAGAAAATAAATAAAATATTTATTTATTTATTATATATTACAAAATTTTTCAATATTCTCAATATATTTAGATTAGTAAAAGAAAAAAAATAAAGATTGAAGGAAAAAGAAAAAAAGTAAATATTTGAATTGAAAAATATTAGAGAAAAGAAAAAAAGTTCGAAAATAATAATGAGGAAAATCCACTTAAAAATATACCCAAATAGGGTAGGTGTTTTATACACAGTATAGATATTTTATCATTTGGTGCTTAATCACTTCACTATACAAATTTCATATTAATAACATTTTTTTAAGTTGAATGTTTTAAAATTCTAAATACACCAACATGAAATAGATGACATACATTCATTAGGTGACTTTATATTTTCTAAATAATTAATCCAAATTATATGAAAATTATATATCACATGCAAAAAATCAACGAATACCATATAGTTAATAACTAAATAATAAAATAAAACTTGTGTACTAATTAATACAATTTATAATCGAAGAACAAACATGTTTTTATATTTTTGTAGTTGGAAATATTGGTCATGATCCACCACATTCCACCTTTTAGGTGGAATTCACAATCTTTTATCTTGTTGGATTAGAAATCAAATCACAAAATTATAAAAAAATCAATATTTTTGAACCAAATAAAAAATTGAGTTGGATAAAATATTTATTCAATCCAATTATGGCAACCGAATGGAGCCTTGGTGTACGTGTAGCTGTGTGATGGACCGCGGACGAGAGCGAGGACACAATAACTTGTCTTGTGGCTGGTCGGCACGTGTCATGCACGAGGGAAAAAACTCAATTAATTTTGAATTTTTCCCTCCTCCAATTGGACTGGACTCAATTAATTTAAACAAGGTTTGGCATTTAATTTAGTGGCGCTGGTATGAAATCAACAATAAAACTATCCCTTAATTATACTCTGTGCCCAATGTGTTATCCACTTGTGTGATTAATTTCTTTGACACACGATCTGTGTGATAAAATTTTTCTGGAATGAAATAAATAAACTTATTTTCAATATTTATTGTTTTATAATTCGATTGTATTTCTTTGAATTTTTAGAAAAATCAAAAGAAAAGTTATGATGAAGTAAAATAATCAAACGAAAAAAGGAAAACAAAATAATTGCGGAACAAAAAAAGTTAGAGGGAAAAAAAGAAAAACTACCTTTATAATTAATTTTAAAGTGAGATTAATTTTTTAACTCATTTGAAAATATATCGCCAAGGCCTTAATGTTTTATATACAATGTAGATTGTAAAGTTGAGCAAACTGTATCTTACCCCACATGAAGAAAAAGAGCAAAAAAATTCCTATGAAAACAAATAGGCAAAGGACCTTCTTGTAATTTTGAAAATTATGCACACCGCCTCTTGCTCCTAATTTGCTATAATTTAACCATAATTTTAACACACAAAGACTATACTATCCTTAGTTATTTTATATATTTTCAATTCAATTTATTTATCTTTTTTCCGTATATTGTTATATATCTTCCTTCATCTCCAACATGACAATTGTTCATTTTTAGTTTTTTTTTTTAAATTTATTTTTAATTTATTAATTTTTTATTTTTCTATATAAACATATTTATGTTTGTATAAATATATACATATATATATATATATATATAATATTCTTCATATGCAAATATATACTTACATATGTATGTACAAACATATATTTATATATCATACTTATATATAAATATTTTATATGTATTTCATATATATATGTGATGTTGCTGAAAGCTACGTATAGATAAAATGAGGGTTGTGCTACTGATGATTCGACGAGGTAGGTCAAGTACTCAAGATCGTATATAGTTTTGGGCTTGAAATCTGCAACTACAACACACGTTAAACTAGCTGAGGTGCTCCCGATTAAGGCACTCCGACGCACAAGTTAGTTCTGGTCGAGAGGGAGAGATCAAACAGAGTATAGAGAATGTAAAGCTTGCGGTGTATGTGGCCATTCTTAGTTGGTGGAGCGATTTGTCTGGTTAATTCCGTTAACGAACAAGACCTCAGCCTGCTAACTAGCTATGCGGAGGTATACCTCTGCGGCCAGCTTCTTAGAGGGATTACGGCCTTTTAGGTTGCGGAAGTTTGAGGCAATAATAGGTCTGTGATGCCCTTAGATGTTCTGGGCCACACACACTACACTGATGTATTCAACGAGTCTATAGCCTTGGCCGACAGGCCCAGATAATCTTTGAAATTTCATCGTGATGGGGATAGATCATTGCAATTGTTGGTCTTTAATGAGGAATTCCTAGTAAGCACGAGTCATCAGCTTGCATTGACTACGTCCCTACCCTTTGTACACACTGCTCGTCGCTCCTACCGATTGAATGGTCCGGGACGTGGGCAGTTCGTTGCCCGGGACGTTGCGAGAAGTCCACTGAATCTTATCATTTAGAGGAAGGAGAAGTCGTAACAAGATTTCCGTAGGTGAACCTGCGGAAGGATCATTGTCAAAACCTAAAAAGCAGACTGCGAACACGTAATCATTCCACATCAGGACGGCGGTGCTGGGGGAGAACAATTCGGTGCCTTAGCTGAGGGCACCTTGGCTAGTTTAACGTGTGTTGTGGTTGCAGATCTCAAACCCAAAGCTATATACGATCCTGAGTACTTGACCTACCTAGTCGAATTATTAATAGTAAAACCCTCATTTTATCTATACGCAACTTTCAGTAGCATCAATATGTATGTATATGTATATATGTAAAATATATTTAATAAATAAATATATGTAAAGATCACTATATATTTATAAAGTTTTTTATAATTTTTTATAGATAGAATTAATATTAACTATTAATTTTTTTTCAAATCATCTAACGAATTGATATTTAGGGTAAAATTGATATCATGGATTACACTATAGGAGAAAAGGGGGTAATTTACCACTTTTTCAAAAACATTAGGTGGCAATTAGATATAGGAATGGAATTAGGTGGGAATAGAATGAACATGGAGAAAGAAAATGTGTTAGTACAAGTTATTCTATACTTGGTATGACAAGAAATGAGAAAGGAATAGATTTGTCATTTATTACTTGATTCAAATATCATAATTGGTATTTGGCAATGATAAATAAGAATGGAATGAAAGTATTTTAAGTATTCAAATTATCCTTCCATATAAAGTTGTTAAACTAAATATTTTATTGATAAATTGTCCATATCTTATAATTCTATATTTCTTTTATACAATCCTTAATTAAAATATTTTATTGATATATTATTTATATTTTATAATTCTCTATATTTTTTACAATTTTTATTTTTTTATTATGTAAAAATGTATAATAAAGATTGTGATTAATTTATATATTAGAAAGTAAAATTAATTTTGCGGATAAAAATAGGAGATGCAATACCTAGTTAAATTTTCTTTTATTGGAGTTTGAAACTTATGGGAGACCCTGTGGAGCAGATACCATTAAGGGGATAGATAAAAATAAGATTTTAATGATGGTTTAGAATTCTTTTATTAAATATAAGAAATAATTTTGTCAAATAAAAAAATAAATTTATTCCTACTAGAATTGAGAACAGCTAAACTTCTAGGCCATGTTTTGAAAATGGGATCAAACCGGCCGGTTCGATTAGAGGCTAGTTTGGTCTTGTTGAAGCATAAAAATCGGTAAGAACTGGTCAAAACCGAACCAATTGAACCAGTTCAATTTTTTTTTTTGAAAATTTTAAATTTTTTCAAGAAGAAAAAAAGTAAAAGAGAAAAGAAAAATTATGAGTTAAAGATGATGATTAAAGATTTTGGATGTGTTATTTTTTGAAACATGAATTTATTTTCTTAAAATTTAATGAAGTGATAGTTATATATGAATGTTTATGTTTAGTTTGTTATTTTATTTTGTTTAATCTCTCTTAAATTATGTCAAATATTTAGTGTAGAAGAATTTATTTTTACTTTGAGTTGAAGTAAGAAACAAACGATTACTTAAATTAATGTGAAATATGAATTTTTATTTATTTATAATTGATAAATTATGAAATAGTATCGTTTTCTAAAAAATGTACTTAAAAATAAGTAAGTTGAAATTTTTTTTCAAATAAATATTTTTGTATATTAATTGAAAAATTTATTTTTTTTGATAATATTAAAATATTATATATTTATAAAGTTAAATATAATTATTTCGTTATACCGGTTCAACCAGTGGTTGAACTGATTGAACCAGTAAGTAGTAAGGTCATCGATTCATTGTCCGATTTGATTTTGAAAATATTGCTTATAGAGGAGGAAAGGAATAACTAAACTCCATTCTTATGGGAATAAGGATTCTCATTTTTAAATTATCAAACATAGATTTAAAAATAAATTTGAAAATGCCCATTGCGTTGCCATATTTATTCTTACATATTAATCAAACTAAAGGATTTTCCATTTTCACAGCAGTAAAAGAATTTGCTCCGCAAACGCAGAGTGCCAAGTTAATCAAAACGGGAAGTGTGGGAAATTGGGAGTGGGCTATGGGCTCATGGGCTCATGGCCGATGGGTCATTCCCTCAATCTACCAAAAGTCTCCTCTTACTGTAAGCTAATTTCGGAATTTGCCACTATTCTTTCTTCTGCGAATCTCCACCTCTCTTCTGACTTCCGATGCCTTTCTTCTATCTTTTATCTGATCAGGAAGATTTGCATATCCTCTTCCATACTCCCACAAAATGGGAATATTAGACTCTCTGTACACTCCAAAACCAATCTTTCACCGAAACTCCAAACAACCCCACTTCTTTAACTCTACTCCTTCCTCCAAACTTCACACATTCGCAGTCGAAAGAAGTCCTCTTAAACTAAAAAGACCCATTACTACCTACTCTCAACATAACTCAAAAGCCATTACCATCTTGATAGGAGCTGTTGGAATTACCTTCATCTCCCTTGTAGGACCATCCCATGCTATGGAATCTCCAATTTTCAAGGAACCCTCCAATGCTCTATCTCTCCCCACCTGGGCTGTTCATGTTTCCAGTGTTGTTGAATGGTAAATTGTATTTATCAGTAACGATTACTTTTTTTTATGGTAATGCTATGTTTGGCGGCATATAATTGGCCTAAAGTTAACTTAGACTGGAATAGGCTTAGTTCTGTTTCCTTTTCGAAGCGTCTCTAGATCTTTTTCTTATTCTTTTTGCTTTCTTTTTTTTATTTTTTTTAAACATAATGACTAATGATTTTTTTCCCGTTAAAGGGCTACTGCAATGGCTTTGGTATGGCAGTATGGGGAGATATCTGGTAATGAATCTTGGAAGGGTCTCTCTTGGGGAATGGTGAATTATGCTTCTCTTTCTTGTTCAATTTTGTTCTGCACGTGTGATGTTATTGTATACTTATTTCTAAAGCAGTTGCACTCATGTTGAATAGTTATTAAAAAAACTGCTGGAAAAAGATGTGAACATGATCTCACAATATTTTCATAAAAAGATGGTATCAGGTAAGAGAGCATGCCAAGTTTGTTGAATTATTCTCTAGACTTTGGCAATATAGATGTCCTTAGTGGTTTTTCAAAAATGTGGATAATTCTATACACTTTTCGGAAAAATAAAATGGTAAGACTACTAGTATCATCCCTGAAAGGAAATTAATACAGTGGACACTTTCTCTGTGTAGATTATGACCAGTTATGCTACTTATTTGTCTAGGTACCTCTGCTAGGTGGAGCACTTTGTGCCTGTACATGGCATTTCTTTTACAACTCAGAGTCCCTTGAGGTATGATCTTTTTATTGGTCAGAGAAAGAAGTTTGAGCTAGCTTGTTCGACTTGGATAAAATTATCCTTGCATTTGATTTGACCATATGATAAAACTGCAGAATACAGGCATGTGCTAGTCGTTGTTCATTTTTTCCCCAGTCATGTTATGTGAATATAAGATACATGCTTCAACAGCTATTGGGTTGCCCCGACAGAGTAATAAAGTCGTGGTAGTTGAAAAAGAAAAGTAGAGAGGGGAAGGATCAATTTGGTGATTGCCAACATTAATTTCATATGCCAAATTTGTTTGCTATGGAAAGTCATCTGAGTTGGGAATATTATAATTCAAAATCTGATAACCAGTAATCTCATTCTGTTAAAGTCTCTGGGTTAGATATCACCAAAAGCAATGTAATGTAATTAAATTATTATTTTTATGTTTTTGGTGTTTGGTTTCTGTATGAAAAATAGTGAAGGAAGTTATAGTTAAGTTAGTTGACAAAAATGACATTAGTCTCTCTCTAGCTTTATATATTATCTTTAGGAATAGATATTATATATCTGTTCAGATATAATAAATTTACCTATAAATTGATTATTTTTTAATTTTTCAATAATGAATATTAATTATAAACGTTATTACCTATATTCACTTTTTCTACACATGCCCATATATTTACTTAAAAATTACTTAGTTGCCATATCAATAATTGGAATGCCTTATTTAGCTGTGTTCATGTGTAAATTTTCAGAAATACTTTCATTTATCAAATGGTAAGAAAGAAGTGACAGAATGTTGTGGCCCTTCTCTCACGTCCTTTATTCTTTTCTTGGCATTTGGAAATTAAACAGCCATAGTTCATGTGTGAAACAGAAAATCAATTTTTGTTATTTCAGAGGGTTGGTGCCCATCACTGGACTTTTTGTGCTGTAGTGGATCAAATTCCTCACATGGAAATTCCTGAACTCTTAGCTCTAGTTTTGGCTGGATTGCTGGCCAATGGTTTTCCAAAGATTTTGATTTGTGAACAGCTTAGAAATAAAAAACTTAACATCTAATTCACTCATGCGTAAAAGCTATCTAGCTGCTTGTCTGTAAGAATCTATTACGACACAAGATATCTGACAGGATCCAACATATTTGATTACTAGAAAGATGTCATAAATATAATTGTGTCTATGCTTTTGGGTTGCAAGACCTATATAAATGCTTCTCTTAGATATAATGACCTTATTAATCTCATCTGGTAAGTCTGGTGCAATACTGAACAAATTTCTCCTCAACATCAGCATCTTAAGCCAAATGACCGTCAAAAGACTAAGAGAAACAAACATCTTATAAGCTTCTATATCTTATAGGATTTTTTGGAGCTTATAAATATTGAATCATATTTTAAAAGTAAGCTCTTCAAATGTTTGGATAAAATAAGATTTTAGAAGTTATAAAATGTTAGTTATGATAATTTTGTAATTAACATGGTTCAAATTATAAGAGTTTGCTAAAATCTTAAAAATAAGTTATGACCCTTACTTTCTTAAAGAGCTTACAAGATTTTTTCCTAGAAAACTTACCAAACACCATGTAATATCTTATAAGTTCTCAAAAATCTTATAAGATGTTTTGAGGATCTTGTAAGGTCACCAAACACCTCAAATTATGGAGTGAGGTGAAGGAGTAATAGCTTATCCATGCTAGATGCTGTCACTTAGTGGAACTAAGTAGCTGCTTGATTATTTTAAAGTCATCGTTGTGTTATCAATCCACACAAAATGTAGCTTATGGTTATGCACACCATAGAAAAACCAGATTTCTTACCTCGAACTGAAATGGACAATGCCAAGATATGAGACCTTACAAAGAAAACCTCTTGAGCTGTTGCTCCCAGGCTTAAGGCATTGTAGGACTAATGGCTTGCTTATGAAGGACGTGCCAGGAACTTTTTAGCAATGATGCTATGGACTTTCTAGTGTGTTCATATTTACCTGATGCTGCCTGCGGCTCTTAAACGCCCTTCTGAGGTGAAATGATCACTCTCCATATTAAAACATATTAGAAAGCCTAGAAGGGAGTGCAAATATAGATGATTTTAGCATCTTTCTTATCCTCTTGTATTTGACTATAGCCCTCGAAACCATCCATAAAGGACCTCATTATATTTGAGGTGGTGTTAACCAGGAAGTCTATTGCACAAAGAGTAATCATCCTTGGGACATGCTCGAAAATAAAGTGCTGAAAGAATCTGGTTCTGATTTATTCTGCTTTCGAACTGATGTAATTTACTTGCTTCCGCAACGTTTTCAATCCTCTTCTTTGAGCTTGACTTCCACTCTTAAGATAATAAACTTGAACTGGTTCTTTGCTGTTCCCCAGTTTGCATGCTCAACTTGCTACTCACTGAGACTGCACCAACTCTAGCTAAGAAGAGATCTATACTCTTAGGGTTGAGCCATGAAGCCTCCTTTTCTCTCAAGAGCCTAAAACTTGTTGACATAGATATGCTTTGGGCTTGTCACCAGATACAGACAGAAGGTATTTCTCGAGTTCGCAGGTTTGCCCTTAGAACAATTTTCCATTCATTGACAGGATTGTAAATTGGTTGTAATGGAGACTCTTTAACCTCATCACCTCAAGCACAGATTAAAATTGTGGATCCTCAATTCTTTCATGGCATCGGTTAATTCCTGTCCACCTTGGAATGGCGAGTTAAATGAAATTGGCTTATTTTGCCCTTGAAAGCTTCCACATGCACACCCTTCTCTACATCTTTCTAGACTGGATATGGGAATCCTGGGGTTTTCATGGCTTTCCCCACTGCCTCATCCTCTTTATTCTTTACTTGGTGAAGTTAGCGTTATGATTTGGAAATGGGTTAACAATAAGGTTTGCTAACCACTTAAAGTTTCACATAACTTTCAAGCAATGATAATATGTGAAGGGGAGTCTTGTGTTCATTTATCCAAGCATTCAGAGCAAATTATGAGTGTGATTATCTCAATCATGAGGAAGGTAGCATGTGTCTCAACTTTCACCTTCTGAGGATACAAGTGAAGATTGTCCTAGTCAAGTGATACTCTTCCTTGGAAACTTAAGGGTAGTTTGTTGAGGTTTAATATTAACTATTGGTGTTCTTAGGACATGTTAGAGCTGTGTGCTTTATTAATTTGTCAAGAAAAGCATCAGTAGTGGCAAACCAAGCTGGTTCAAATAGCTGGAGTTGGTCAAAGAACTTCTTGAATCAACATATATTGTCCTTGAGCAATGAAACTTTCCTATCCGTATTGCTTCTACTAAGAAAGCTAGTCTGATTTTCTGTACAGACCTCCATTTACAGCTCATAAGTCTCCCCATATTGCAGAACTAATGAAGCATTTCATGTGAAATTGCTCAGATAATATATTTGTTATTTGAATTGGCTCAGCCTGATAGCTTTGGTAGAAATCAGTTATACATATCTGTTCTTCCATCTGACGTTCAATGAGATACTGCCAATGAAGGTTGGATGCCTATAAAACTACAAGCCTGCAAAAAACCTCCTAGTATTGGTTCACTAAAATATCGCTTGCATCTTTAGATAGGACACTCGTGTCAGTATTGCAATCCTTAAAACAAGAAAGAGGAGGAATAACTGAAGTCTACTTTTCTTATTCCAAGAATATAGTAAACTTCGGATACTATAGTCACGTGTACTGACACAGGGGCACTTGTATGATTTGGGATCAAAACGGATCATTTCTAGGCTAGAAGTTCTTCAGTACAGCCAAATGATACTGCTAACATAAGTTAAAGTCTGTACATGTCACGCTAGTGAATCCTGAGTTTCTTCTGTGACAGGCAATCTTAGCTAGGTAGAAGAAACTTACAATTGAATGATGGGAATCATGTAGCTCAGGTTTTCATAATGTCTAAGAGGGTGTTTGGGAGAGCTTATGAGAGGGTTTTTTCTTTTCCTTTTTAAAAGAGCTTGTGAATTTCTAAAATAAAATATTAGGAGCTTACTTATCATTTTAGGGACTACCAGAATAGAATAAGAGTTGACTGGTAGGAAGACTTCCAGTGCTTGGAATTAGGGCTGTAAATGGATATTCGAAAATTCATTTACCGTTCGCATTCGTATCCATTTATATAAAATTTATCCGCATCTATTTAAAGCGGATATTATCTGTATCCGATTAATAAATATTCCATTATAAGTGGATACGGATATAGTAAATGCGTATTTGATTCATTTAACATCTGATCCGAATACATATTTATTAAATAATATATTATTTATATTTTTTAATAAAAATCTTATAATTCATTTATGTATATATATAAATTATAATTGAAGAATTGGGAAGAAAAAAGAATAAATTTAAAAAATTATTATAATATAGAGAAAAAAAATGAAGAATAAAGTTAATCAACGCAATTATTGTTGGTTGATTTTATAATTAATACACTTAAATGCCGTTATTGTTATTATTAAGTATTAATAATCAATTGTAAAATCAATTATTAATTAGAAATTATATTATTTGTTTGATTGCTTTCTTTTTAATGAAATTATATAGTTTCTTCTATTAATTAAATATGTTTTTGTTATAAGTTCATATATTAACGTATTTGGATATTTGTAAAATAAATATTTAAATAATTATCATTGAATATGGATATAAAAAAATAATTTGAATATGGATAAGTTTAATAAAATATGAATAAATTTGAATAATTATAATCGGATATGGATATATTCAAATTTGACCGATATTCGACGGATACGAATTTGGATATCATTTTTTAATATCTGTCAAATTCATATTCGTATCCGAATATTTGAAAAGTTAAACGAATACAAATATGAAAACACTGTATCTGATCCGTTTAATATTCGTTTACGCCCCTGCTTGGAATGATTGCTTGAGCAGGTATAGCTTTTTTTAAAAAAAGTAAAGAATCCTAGCTTATTTGTAAGATCTTAACATACTCTCTTAATTTTAATCATATTAATTATAAAATTGCCATTATTAGTATCTTATAAGTTTCAACATTTTATTTTATCCAAATACTTTAAGAATTTATTTTTGAAAAATGATTTAGTATCTTATAAGTTCTAAAAATATCTTATAAGATGTGGGAGTTTTTTTAAATAAGTTTTGGCAACACCCTCTGAGTTGCCTAAGCTATAGCTTACTGCCAGTTATTTAGAGACATTACTTCTCTACTACAATTTGATCTATATTATGCTTTAATCCTGTTTTTATTTTGATTTTTAATTTTTATTCCCATACTTACATCATCATGGAATCCTTTTGCGAAACACTATATATTTTAACCATTGTAATAATTTCTCCTATGATGCATAGGTCTTGGTGGCTCTTCAGGCGGCTTTGACTGTGATTGGTAATGCAACGATGTGCATTGCTGCCTACCGCATATACATGTCATCCCAGGGACGTTCTAAGAACTTGTAAATTCCGTGTATTCTTTGATTTGCGGACTCAATTGCAACACTTAATCGCCGTCTCTGAGTACCTATGGTAATTCCTTTACTCGGCTGATGTCGCTCATTTTTGGGGTTGAGTGAATCTAAATGATGATCTTTCTTTTGTTTATTCACAGAGGCATGACAAGAATTTCTGATCCGAGGCAGTTTTCTCATCAAGAAGTGATTGAAAACTTCGCTATGGTTGATTACAAGTGAGCTTAAGCTGTAACTGCACAAAGAGGGTTCCAGCTTAATCTGGCTGGTCAGTTAGTCAATCAAGTGGCCTGATATTAGAACAATTTTAGGTTCACGATATGTTTTAGACTTTATGACTCTTGTTCTTGGTTATGATGACCAGTTTGAATATGCATCCATGTTCTGTTATATTGGTTCTCTACTTATCCACTCTGTATCTTGTAAGTCAATAGTGTTTATTATTCTTGCTGGACAAAAGTTGCAATTTATGATTTTTGGTTTGACAAATGTTGTTGATGTATGTTTTTCAACTGGTCCAAAACTTTGCCACTTTTCCAAAATAAGTTGCTGATTGTGCTTTCTAAATCTCACTAACTGTAATGATGGAGGTTTCTGACTAAACGCTAGGCATTATTGGAAGACTCGAAAATACACGTTTTGTGAGGAGAAAAACTGAAACATTAAAAGCGGGGAGTATAATTTTCTAGACTAAAAGAAACTAGTCTTTTTGAATTGCTGCTGATCCTGGCGCCTTTAATAATTCAGCACACTTGAGTAAATTCCATAAAAATTATAATTTAACCAGTTTGGCAGACTTGCTTTCCTGTAGAAGCTGTAATATTATGAAAAAAAAATGACAAAATAATAATGGACAATACAAAAATTATACTAATTAGATATATATATATATATATTAAGTAGTAAAAATATTTTATTTTATTATTATAATAATTTTTTAAAGACAAGAATTATGTTTAAGTTGTCGTTATTGATAATTTGTAACTACAAAACATAAGGGCATCAACTATGAATAATCCATAGTTAATGATCTTTCTTTTATATATATTAATTTTCCTACTGATAACGCGTAACTAATGTATTGTGCTTACAATGAATATGCATACTAATTGATATTTAATAGTTTTTATTGCTTGTTATTTTCAAACAATTATATTTTCTATAAAAAATTTGTAGCTATAACTTTTAGAAAGCTATAGAATCAATTTCATAGCAATTGTAGTAGTTACCTAGGCTTTTGGTAGGAATGATATATCTGTAATGACACTTTAGTAACAATGCAAATCATATCAACAATATTTTATTGTCAATAGGTTATTACTAAGCACCCGTCACTCATTATTAACAATGAGAACTTAATATGCTAGTTTTTGTAATATTATTAAGCTATGTAATGGCAAAACAAAAATGTTATTTTTCATAAAGTATCACTCGTGCCATAATGAAAGTTATTTTCACTTAACACATATTATTTGTGATTATTTCAAATGGTGATTTATTTTTTTTGTTATCAATATTACATTCTTTGTAGTATAAATTTATACTCTCGTCTAGGGTGTAGTCAATTTGATTTGCGGGAAATACCAGGTTCAAACTTGAGCTAAAAAAAATATACATTAGATTGGATTCAAGCGTGAGCTCGATGAGCTTAAATTTTTAAACTCGAGTTAGACTTAATGAAAATTTGAACTTGATTTAACTCAAATTTTTAAATGAGCTTTGAGCTACTGCAAACTTGTGTTCAAAATTTTAACTTTAATAAAAGTGGCAACAATTTAGCAACTCAAGATTTTAAATTATAAACAGTTATTAATTCATCATAAACATTCTATACCATGATAAACAAGCTCATAAAAATATGATATTGATAAGGTTGAAAGTTGCTTTGCTGAATTGGATAAGTGTTTGGGCTAATTCGACCAGGGTGATCGAACAATCCAATAGTGAAATCTCTTTAGGTTGAGATCCACAACCACTAGCAAATGTTAGACTAGCCGAGGTATCCTCGGTTAAGGTACTCTAATGCTTAAATTAGCACTGATCGAGTAGGAAAATCGAGTAGAAGAATAAGAGCATATAGTGAAAAAATGATATACCTTGAGAGTGGCTGGCAACAAGGTATTTATAGCTTTTTCTAGGTGGATGATATATCTAAAATGCCCCTATTAAGTGTAGAGGGCTTTTTTCTTTGCATGGGGGCTGTAGGTCATCTCCAATGCTTACATTATTCTAGATGGCACATCCCTTGCTTTCTGGGATGGAATAGTACTCTGAAGGTGCGTCTCCTAACAAAAATGGAGGTAGAGTTGGTATTGGGGCAGCATGTACTATTAATACGGAGGCATGCTGCTTGTCAGGACAACAAATGCAGTTGAGATATGATTCGGTGCTAGGATGAACCTCTCTGGTCAGTTATGGGTTGTCCAGAGAAATGGTTAGAGGGAATAGGTAGCTCAAAGCCTTTCATTGGATATGGTCGAGAACAACTTACTTGACGCAGGGGGTTGAGAAAACATTATTTGACTTGGGGTTTATGGTCGAGTTGCTTGGCTCAGGTTACTGCATAAGTGAAAAAGCGATGGTCAATGGCCCAATTGGGCCTAGAAGTGTAGGTGGACCTAGAAGCGCACTTTGGAGTTGATAGCTGTTGGGGCTAGGCCTGTTGGGCTATACCATATCATGAATCCCTCTTACTCATCTTCATACTGTGAAGCAGAACGAGAGGGAGTCCCTTAGCGACTTCTTTACCAGATTCAATACAGAGGTGTTGAAAATTGACGACCCTAGGATTGAGTTCCTGATCGATGTCCTTTTTCTGGGCCTCATGCATAAGGAGTGTGATAACAAAGTTTAGGGTTGATTGAGGTTATTACCTTTGTAGAGAAGTATGTACTTTTGTCGAAATAGATTATTGTGTTTGACGTTTTGTTATCAGATTGCCTTTGATTTCATGGTCGAATTCTACAATCATCGTTTAGATGAATTTAACTATTTCGATTGAGGTCCTGCTCGATTATGTGGTCAAGATGTGGCTGACCATTTTTGGCAAAGCGGGCTATTGAGTTGGGAGAGTTCGACATCACTTTTCAACCTAGAACAACTATCAAAGCTTAGGTTTTAGCTAACTTCATTGCCAAACAGGTTGATCTCCTTGAAAAAAGTGGCGAAACCCTTTTTGTTTAGATCTTGCACGTTGATGGCTCATCGAGCACATTAGAAGGAGGCGCAGTAGTAGCTCTCCATTCCCTATCAGCGGAAGAATATGACTTGCAATCAAGCTTGATTATATAGTCACCAATAATGAGGCTGGGTATGAGGCCTTCCTTACTGGAATGAGGATGGCACTCGACTGAGGGTTCGAGCACCTGACAGCAATAATAGACTCCTAGTTGGTCGTGGAGTAGGTTGAAGGAAATTTTGAAACTAAGGAGTCGACAATGAGCCAGTATTTGGTGGTGGTCAAGAGACTTTAGCAGTTATTCAAAAAGTTCACTCTTAGCCAGGTACCTCAATCAGAGAATGAGCAAGCGGATGCCTTGTCCAAATTTGCCAGCTCGACTAGAGGTACAAGAGACAGAACAATAACTTTTCTGGTAGCCGATAAACCTTCAATAGGCATCCTTGAAGAACATTTTATAGGGAGCATCGAGGAGACACTTTATTTGTGGTAGGATCTAATAAAGCTCTACCTGAGTCACGGTATAGTTTCTGAAGATAGAAATAAGGCACGTAGGCTTCGAGGACAAGTCGCCAAGTTTGAACTTAATGAAAACAACCCACTCTATAAAAGGTCGATCTTTGGACCACGCTTGAGATGCTTGGATCTCGACCAGGCTTTGAGGTCTTATAGGATATCTATGCAGGCATGTGTGGGAACCATTTAGGAGGAAGATCTCTCTTACCCATAAGATCATCAGATATGGATACTTTTGGCCAACTTTACTGAAAGACACTTCTGATTTTGCTCGAAATATCTATCATGCCAAGTCCACTTGAACATCCAGCATCAGCTTGCCACGTTGATGATCAATGTTTAGGTCGCTTGGCTATTCGATTAATGGGAGATCAACATCCTCGAATCCTTGCCAAAGACGACATGTCAAAGAAAATTCATAATTATGGTAGTTGGGTATATCACCAAATGGTTCGAGGTTGAAGCTGTCCCAAAAAAATTGACGCGGCCATCGAAAGTTTCATTTGAAAAAATATTATTTGTCATTTTGGTCTCCCTAAGATCCTCATTTCAGACAATGGGACATAATTCCAAAGTAAAAATACTTGAAATTGGTGTGAAGCCTTGGGAATCATGTAACACTTTACCTTAATAGGGAACCCTCAATCTAATAGTCAAATGGAGGTAACGAATAGAATAATCCTCAACCACCTGAAAGCTAGAATACAAGGGACTAGGTTGAGTTGGGCAAACGATCTCCCTACGGTATTGTGGGCATATAAGATTACCCCTTATATAGCCACGGGTCACAACCTTTACAGTTTTGTTTATAGTTCTAAAGCAGTCATCCTCTTTAAACTTATACAATATATGGCTTGAGTGATCTTCTTCAACCTAATCAGAAACACATATGAAAGGAAACTTGACCTACAGACAATAGATAAGTGTAGGTAAGAAGCCTATAATACTATGCAATGCTAAAGATCAAAGATGATAGAGAACTATAACAGAGGGGTTCGGTTGTGCCGTTTTAAGGTAGAAGACTTAGTTTTCAAGAAGGTGGAAGTATCTAAGAATGTCGGCAAACTTGACCTAAAATGGGAGGGGCCTTATACTGTCATCAAGGTGTCAAAGCATAATGTATATCGACTAGCCAACATCGACGCTAACAACCTTCTTCACCCATAGAATGCCATCAACTTGAAGAAATTCTATGTATAAACACTTTGTAAAAATCTTTGTATTGTTTTATATGAATAAAGTTTTTAGCAATGCCACTATCATTCATATCTAATGCTATAGCTGCAAACACTCCCACTTGCCTCGTGTAACTCAAGATTTTCAGTCGACCCAAGAAGCAACTTTAAGTTGCCAAATCAAGGCTCCTAAGCCCAACGTTTCGAGTCGACCTCGTAGTCAACCTAATAAGTAGCTTCAAACTACCAAACTAAGGCTTTCTAACCCAATGTTTACGGTTGACCCCGTAGTTAATTGATAAAGTAACTTGCAGCTGCCAAATTAAGGAATTAAAGTTTTATAGACAAAGATAATGCTTAACCCCTTAGTCGACTTAGTTAACGACTTCACACTAATGATTAAAAGAATTTTAGTGCCTATGTTTGACTATAATTGACCAAACTAAGTTAAGTCACAACACTTTGCCAAAAACGGTCAGTTACATTTTGCCACATAATCGAGTAGGACCTCAATTGAAATAGTAGAATTCATCTAAATGATGATCATAGAATTCGACCATGAAGTTGAAGGCAATCTGATAACAAAGTGTCAAACATAAGAATCTATTTCGATGAAAGCACACGCTTTTCTACAAAGGCAATAACCTCAATCGACCCTAAACTTTGTTATCACACTCTTTATGATTGGGCCCTAAGAAAAAGACATCGATCCGGAACTTGATCCTAGGAATGTCAATTTTCAACACCTCTGTGTTGAATCTAGTAAAGAAGTCACATAGAGACTCCTCCTCATTTTGCTTTACAGTATGGAGTGGGGGGAACATATGATATGGGATGACCTAACAGGTCTAGTCTAATAGTTATTGACTTCAGAGTGTGTTTCCAAGCCTAATTGGGCCATTGACTATCACCTTTTCACTTATGTAGTAACTTGGGCTGAGCTACTTAACCATAACCCCCAAGTCGAGTAATATTTTCTCGACCCCCAAGGTCAAGTAAGTTGTTCTTGACCATATTCGACGAACAACTTCAAGCCACCTATTCTCTCTGACCATTTCTCTAGTCAACCTATAGCCGACCAGAAAGGTCCATCTTGGCACTGAATCCTATCTCTACAGCATTTATTGTCCTGACAAATAGCATGCCTCCGCATTAATGGTGCATGCCACCCCAGTACCAACTCTGTCTTTACTTTTGTTAGGAGGCATACCTCTAGAGTATTATTTTGTCCTGAAAAGTAGGAGGTAGTGCCATTTGAAATAGTGCAGGCATGGGAGATAACCTACAATCCCTATGCAAAGACAAAAGCCCTCTACACTTGATAGAGGTTTATTAGATATATCATTTACTTAGAGAAGGCTATAAATACCACATTGCTAGCTACTCTTAAGGTATGCCATTTTTTTACTATACACTCTTATTCTGCTGCTCGGTTTTTCTACTTGACCAATACTAACTTTAGTGCCAAAGTGCCTTAGTTGAAGGTGTCTTAACTAGTCTGACGTTTGTTAGTGGTTGCAGATCTTAGTTCAAAGAGATTTCACTGTTAGATTGTTCGACCACCTTGGTTGAATTAGCCTAAATAGTTACTTAGTCTAGCAAAATGACTTTCAACTTCATCATTTTTGGCACCGTCTGTGGAAAATCTTATGATTGCAATTGAATAAATGGTGAACACCAAGCGAGTTGCATCTGAGAAGAAGAACGATAAAAGGACAAAATCTCCTCCTCCCTATTAGCCTCAATAAGAATCCCGTGTCTTTGGCCCTAGCGTCCCACCGGAGCAAGTTGTTACCTTGAACATACCCCAACTAATGTAGCTAATTAGTGAGCAAATTTTTGCTCAGCTTTTTGCCATGCTGAATCGGCACACAATCATGCCTGCCCTAGTTGCTAGCATGACCCAGCAACCACTACCACCACCAGAAGAGAGGTCCTCTAGGAACAGTCATGGCTGTCCAAAGTCTAAGTGCTTGCCGACCACACAAGAAGCTAGCCCTAAACGTCTCCATGGAGAAAGAGGTTGACTGAAGCCACGGGAAGAGGTTGCAGATTCTATAGACTATTATGTTCGACATGATTGAGCCTCGCAGTGCAATAAGATTGAATGTTTGAGACTGGACCAATATGAAGAGATTGACGAGTTAGCAGACTACACAACTTAGCCCATTTGAGCCTTGTAGCACGATAGGACTGAGTGTGCAAGGCCCCAGTTCGATCGAAACCTGACCTAGATGGATTGAGAGGAGTGGAAAAAAGCATTTCACCAAGTTCTGCAGTAGAATAAGAACGTATAGTGAAAAAATGACATACCTTGAGAATGGTTGGTAACGGGATATTTATAGCTTTTTCCAGGTGGAAGATATATCTAAAATGCCCTTATTAAGTGTAAAGGGCTTTTGTCTTTGCATGGGACTGTAGGTCATCTCCCATGCTTGCACTATTCCATATGGCACCCCCTCCTGCTTTTTGGAACAAAATAGTACTCTGGAGATGCGCTTTCTCATGGAAGTGGAGGCAAAGTTGATATTGGGGCAGCATGCGCCATTAATATGGAGGCATGCTATTTGTTAAGGCAATAAATACAGCAAAAATATGATTTGACGCTAGGATGAACCTCTTTGGTTGGCCATGGGTCGACCAAAGAAATGGTTGGAGGGAAGAGGTGGCTCGAAGCCTTCTGTCGGATATGATTGAGAACAATTTACTTGACCTAGGGGTTTGAGAAAACATTTCTCAACCTGGGAATTATGGTCAAGTGGCTTAACCTAAGTTATTGCATACGTGAAAAGGTGATGGTTGACGGCCCAACTAGTTCTAGAAGCGTAGTTGGGGTTGGAAGCACACTTTGGAGTCGATAGCTGTTGGGTTGGACCTATTAGGCAATCTCATATAAGATATATATACACACACACACATGTGTATATTGGTAGTACACATTATTATTTTGGTATTAGTAAAATAATATATATTAATATATAAAAATTATAAAAATTATACATAGGCTTGTGAATCTTGAATCTAGATACAAATAATTTGAGATTGACCTGAGTTAAAGATTGGATTAGACATTCAACTCAAGTTTGAAATAGCTTGAATTAGAATTGTAAGATTTGAGATTAGATCGATTCATTTCTTTTGCATGCCTATTCTATATTTTGTATTTTGTAACCCATACCATATAAGCAAAAAATAGGAGCAGTTGGAGTTCCTCGTTAACCTAGAATCTTTGACTGAAAAAATGGGTTGTAAATAATTCTTAACTATGTTTGGTGTAAGGATTTCAGTGGGGAAAAGAAAAAAAAATGCTAAGAAAAATAATTTTAACTGTTTGATTGATGAGAAAAATAGAAAGGAAAAGAAAACTTGAAGGCAAACAGAATAGAATTGAAGAAAATTTATTTTCCACTTAAAATGGTGAGGAAAATAAGACGAAAAGCTTTTATGGCTCTCTTTTCTTCTTCGACACCTTCATCACCTTCATTTTTTTCCTCTTGTTTTTCCTTAAACAATCAAACAAAGGTATGCATGAATGAAATTAGGTGGGAATGAAATGGTTTTAGGAATAGCATGAACATGGGAAAAGAATAGTGATAGTATAAGTTATCATATACTTGGTACGATAAGGAATGAGAAAGGAATAAAATTAGTATATCTTAGTTGATTTCGATATTATGACTCGTATTTAGCAATGATAGGGAGGAGTGGAATGAAATTATTTGAAATGACAAAATTATCCTTTTATATAAAATTATTAAAATAAAATATGTTATGGATAAATTGTTTAATCTCATAATTCAATGTTTTTATCATACAATCTTTAATTTTTCATTTCACAAAAAAATATGACAGATTATGATTTATTTATATTTTGGGAAGTACAATTATTTTTTTTTGGGTAAAAATAAAAAAGATGTAGTACTTGATTAGTTTTTCTTTTAATAGAGTTCGAAGATATTGGGAGAACTCTACGTAGACAAAAAGATTCCATCGGGAATATATATATGAGAGTTTTTGTGATGACTTAAAACTCTTTTATATTAGAAGGTAATTTTGTCAATATAAAAATAAGTTTATTCTTAATAGATTAGGAATAGCTAACCCTATGGAGAAAGGAAGAAATGGCTAAACCCATGCTTTTAGGAATAGGAATTCTTATGGAAATGAGGATTTTTATTTTTAAATTATATCAAGCATGAGTTTAAGAATAAATTTGAAAATGACCATTTCATTTTCATCTCGTTGATACCAATCAAATCATTAGATTCTGGATACCAATCATACCATTAGAGAGTTATAGTAGGAGGAATTGTAATCTATACATAAAGAAGTCTTGTTGCAGAATACTACACGAACAAGTTGCTCAAGTCTCTCTCTCTCTCGTTTTGTCTCGACAAAATAACTTTTATTGAATTATAATTATACAGATTTAATCTTGAGAGATGAATTCACTGTAATCTAATGCATGCGGTAATAGAGGACAAATTCTATCTTAAGGATAGAAGGTCAACATTCCACTCAAACTATTATTCTCAAGTTTTTTCTTATTGTTCCAACAATTACTGTCTTTGCTATTGCTACGGATAGCGTTCCTTCCTTATTTATTTATAGATGAAAACAAACTAGTTAATTATATGTGTCTTGAAAATGTTGGGTGGTAGATGTATGTTACAATTAAGATACAGAACAGGTTATGGAAATAAAAGATGAGGAGCAATTTTAGAGAGAGAAAAAAAAAAGAAAAACTGAAGTTGGAAATTCGAGGTGTCACGTCTTGTGGGGGTTTAATTAATAGGTAGTGTTAATGGTTATGAAGAATTGAGTATTTGGTGGCTGCATGTGGAAGGATATAACATGGTGGGGAGTAGGGGAGTGTTGAGTGTTGATGGTGGCACGCTGGCACTTCATTTGGGTGGATCGATTGGAGTGGACGGTGGTGTAAAACCATATTTTAGGCTGTTTGTTTTCTTCATTAATTTATTTGACATTAAAAAGAAAAAAAGTTATTACCAAATAAGTTAAAAAGGGGACTACGAACATGCAAGAGGATGGAGCTGCCTCGACCTAGCAGCCTTGGACTTCTGGAAAAAGTTATTTTTGGTTGATTTTGCTGTCTCACTAATTAATTTATCTAGGAAAACACTTCTAATCTCACCATTAAAATGGAATGACTTTAGGTAAAATTAGATTTTTTTTTATTAACTTTATATATATATATATATATATACCTTGATTTTTTCTTTAAATTAGGATATCATGAAGGGAAACTATCAAGATTTTAAATGTAAAATTACTTGTACTAAGTGGTGCTTTAGTTAATTGAACATGACTAGACTATAGTTTACAAAGGGAAGAAGGAAAATTAAGGTCTGAAAGAAATTAAGTATATATATATATATATTTTCTCAAGTTGGATTATGAGATCATATAAATATAAA
>JACGDI010003537.1:610443-655130 GCA_014898725.1 Jacaranda copaia | reverse complement strand
GCCAGATTTAGATACACACACACACACACACACACACACACATATAATTTGAATTTCCTCTCTCTTATTCCATCAATTCTGACACAACTCAAAAAAGAAACGTAAGAAGCATTACGGTACTATTACATTATCATTATATTCAATCAAGAAACACAAGATTAACTAGTTTTCCTTCCCATTAATATCATCATCTTTCATATATGTAATGTTGTTCTTTGCTTTAATCAAGCATTAATTATTTTTTATGTGTATTCAGCAGGGACACAATATCAGACGCAGAAAATCTCTTGTGAAACTCAGACATCAAAGCAACGTTCTCTTGGTGGAGAAGACTAGCCTGCTTCCTCAACTTTTCGTTTTCTTCTAGGATGCTCATGTTCTCCATGTACAGCTTCAAGTTCATCAGTTCCATATCCTTCCCAACCTTTTCTTCACACCGCTTCCTTCTGCCAATTAATTAATTAATAGCACCACATTAATTAGGCATTTTCATCACCCATTCCGACTTACTCAACTTTCAAATCAATTATTTGTATAAAAAAATATTTCACACACTTAGCATATGCATGCATTTAATTATAAAATCGAATATATGAAAAATAAAATATAAAAAAAGACAAAGGATCCCAATTAAGCACATATGAAGACATATAATCTAATCAAAACGAGAAAGAGGAACTAAACACACTGCTTTAATTTAGTATCCCATCCCTTGCAGTTATTACACGGAGACTGTCAATACATCATATCTCGTACCTTGAAAGCCTGAGAACACGAACCCTAGTTCTTCGTTTTGGTTTTTGTGGGAAAAAGTGGAGTTTGTGTACTTGTGTCCACTCACTGGAACCTATACACATGATGTTCTTGTTTTACAACAAGTGGTACGTAACTAATTGGTGTTCAAAATGAATGAAAACTGATCAAACTCAAAGGCCAAAGCAGAGTGTGCAAGAAAGAGGGATAGTTGGCTGAGAGATGTATTCCTACAAATGGGATAAGTTAAGTAGAAGTTGTTGTCAAGATGTGTTAAATATGCACCCATGTGGTGGGCTGGGATGTACATATGAGTTTAATTTCTAGAATTGTAATGATGACACAAGAGGGGTCATCATTACTCGGAGCTGCAACCCCATCTATAAGTAATTATGTACCAAAGAAATATAAGAAAAGCCTAAGAACAAGGGAAGGTCTCACCTCAGCTGCCTTCCCTGTCTACAATTGTCTTCTTTGGCTTCACACTGGAAATTTACCACTCTGATCTACAAGGATTGGGGTTTTGAGGCTTGTTTGGGACCATATCTTACTTTCTTTTAATTTTTTTTTTTGAAATTAGCATGTTTTTATTTACTTGCTAGTCAAAAATAGAAATTTTTTGACAAAACTAAAAAGAAAAAAGAAAATCCATTTGCTACGCGTTTTGCATTGTCAAGTTTGTCCTTATTTGTAACAAAAGAGTAAAAATGTAATATCTCATTCCATATGAACTAAATACTAAAAGAGTGACTTTTATATAAATTTTGATTAAAATTTTTATTTTCATCTCTTGAATATTCTTTTTGAAGAAATTGATTATAATCTAATTTTAAAATACACTCAATAAATTTAAAAATAATTCTCACTTTTAATGATTCGTGGCCTTGGAACTTGACAAAAAACTTATATATTTTTCACAATATATATTTGATGTAATAATTTTGTTGAATGGTGTGAAGTCGTCAATTTTTAATTTATTATAAAAATATAAATGTGGGTCGCATATATCATGTGGGGGCAGGGATATCAATGCAGGACTGCTGCCATTAACTGGTTCACTAATCCTCTATATAAGCTGCTAGTTGTAGTTTGACAATATGTTGATGTGACATAATGATCAAACTTAATTACATTAATTAGTCAAAACTCGAATTAACTTTATAATTCTATATTTATTATCAACTTTTGCTTCTCTGTCTGTATTCGGTTTTCTTTTCTTTTTTATTATTATTAGCAGAAAAGTTTAGATTCATAATGTTGACTAAATTTTAGGAATTTCGACACTTAAAATTTAATATCATAACCAGTTAAATCTTTGAGTTAATTTTGTATTTCATTTCACATTCATTATGTAAATATATAATATATGTATTAAATATTTTCTCATATTATAAAAAAAAAAACTAAACATCTGCTACGAAAAAATCGCTATAAAATTAATTTTGTTATTATAGGTACATATTATAACTATGATTTTTCATTACAAACGTAATAATTTTTAATTATAATAAACAAAAATTACGAATAATCAATCCATAGTATTATACATTTGAAGTATGACAAGTTACTTATGCATTATTCATGGAAAAATTAATATATTTATAAAAAAAATGATCATCAACTATAAATTGATCATAGTAAGGTTAACTGTAAGAGCATCAGTTTTGAACTTGATTAAAACAATTCCATAATTAAAGTTACGAATTTTTAATATCGACTATGAATTCATTATAGTTGATGTTTTAGTTTTTTAATTTACGGTATTATAAAATTAATTTATTGAAAATTAAATACATTTGATATATATATATATATATTAATTTAGAATAAAAAATAAAATAGAAATGAGTTCAGTTTTAATGCTCGGGTGCGTGTGAAACCTTGAAATGCCGAAAATAGGGTTACTGGGTACTAACCTTTATTTCTTCCTGTCGAACTACATGTCACATAGGCATGTTTGGTCGCTGCATTAAAAGCTTGAAAATGTCACTACTATAGAAACATGATTGCACCCTTATCTCAAAGTCCAATGAAAATTTTGTTTCACCTCACTTCGGCTCGGCTCAGCTCAGCTCAGATATCAATATCCACGGATTCAAAATATGAATGCGTTTGACGTATCTATAGTTGAAAATTAAATTAATTCCAAAAGTATTGATTTTATTATTAATTGATTTTCACTATAGTAATATTTGCAAAAAGATTTTTGAAAGGATTGAATTTACTACATTATGCTTGCTCGAAAGCTCTATTTTTTAATTAGCTGCTTATTATAATTTATGAAATAAAGAATAAGTGACTATAATTTAAGTTTTAAATACTTATATGAATTATAATAAATCTAAAGTAATTCTAGTTTAGGCTGTCAAATAACCATACAAATCAAAACCAAATTTCAAAAGTATTCTGAAAGCCCAGATCTACAAAGCCAAACTCACCCTAAAGGGGTGCCTGACTCATTTTACTTGCTTTTGATAATGTCGCACACACGTTCTAGATTTCGACTTGTAGTTTTCTTAGCTTCGGCTCTAATGCAAATGGGCGACAATATTTTTGAACGAGCTCCACTCAAACATATGCGTAAATGAATTTTATTTTATTCTCGTATAATAATTTACAAGTTACTTGAATACATAATCAAATAGATGATATGGTCTTATTAAAAAACATATATATATATATATATATATATATTTATATGATATGAAAATTTTCAAGGTGGCGCTTGATACTACATACTAGTAAGTAGTGATTATTAAAAAATATTAGTCGCATCTTAAAAATCATAGAACAACTGGATTTGGTATTCTAATTAATTGGGGTTAGTGTTCTAGCTTATTTATAATTTGATTTGATTCTTAAATATTAAATTTAACTAGAATTATGTTTTAATTGATATCCCATCGTATTACTGCTATATAAAGGAGTGTTCTCATATTATTTGGATCAACCACTAGAATAAAACTCATAAGAGACATTTTTGGAATCTCTTGGTTATACCTCTCTTAGAGTAATAATGAAGATTCTATTACCTGTGGCTTGTGGGGGTAGTCTAACTTTGGATGAACCACATAAATCTCCGTGTTATTTATTTTATACTCTCAATTTTATATTTTTATTGTTGGAATTTGACTTGATTATTGATAGATTAAGTTTGACAAAAATTAGAACTATTTCTTGTATTAGGTTTCCTACTTCTAAGAAAAGTAGTCCAGTAATTTTTTATTATACATAGAGATGTTTATTTGATTATTTGAGAGCATACTCGTGGAACTCATATATAATATTCATGAGGTAGTTATTGTAAGTACAAGTGGGGCAATACAAAGGGATGAAGCGAATATTTCTTTGGCAGTTATAAGAGTAGTTGTACAAAGGGTTTTTGTCTTGAGTTTGGGTATGTCAAATTCAAGTGTTGGCTTTTATTGATGAAATTCTCTCATAATGGAAGAAAGATAACTTTATGCATGTAGGCAGAATTTGCTGAACTACATAAATCTATTTCTTTTTTATTGTTTTATTTGTTGGGTATTATTTTGATCATCAACTTTGTGAGTGTAATTAGTGAATTCTTGATAAATTAAATCTCATCTCTAAATTGCTTCCTTTGTGCTCTAACAAACTGGTATAAAAGCTTTTGGTTGGAGCTACAAGTTGAGATTTAATTTTTCAGGGATGGGCAGTGTCATTGGCAAATTACTTCATGGTTCAAAAACTTGATGGCAAAGGGAATTTCATTCTTTGACAAGGAAGGGTGGAGGACCTTCTAATTCAACAAATCCTAGCAGTGGTGTTGAAGGAAAGGCAGGAGAAGCAGACAAATATGAAGGATTTATAGCAAGAAGATTTGACTTTGTATTGTGGACAACATTATCATCAATGTTGTGGAGATGATTGGATTTTAGATTCCGCATGCATAATGCATGTTTGCTCCGTGGAGGATTACTTTTGATCCACTTCAATCATGGAAGATAGGTAATTTGTCTTTGTGCAATGATTCTACTTGGACAGCTATAGATATTGGAGTGGTGAAAATCAAAATAGTTGTTCGAGCAGTTTGTACTTTAGGTGGTGTGACCTATATCCTAAAGACACAAAAGAATCTAATTTTCTTAAGCTAGTTGGATTCCCAGGGCTGTGAATATTCATTGGAGATGGAGCCCTAAAAGTCACACATTAAGATGTACATGTGCATGGGTCGGGATGAGTTAGTTGGTGCTCGAACCTTACTAATTCAGCATGTGTAGTGGTATCTTTGAAGGCCAATGGAATTTGGTTTGCAATGAAGTCATAAACAATTGCTGAGATGAGAAACCTCATCAATGTGGAGATTGTTGGGATTGACTCAGTTATTAAGAGACCAAGTGTGATTACAATTAGAATTCCTGCTTATATTAGACTTCCTAGTTCTAGGTAAACTAGTCAATTAATTTTCTCTTACAAATAGAGGTGTTTATTTGATTGTTTGAGAACATACTCGTGGAACTCATAATATTCTTAGAATAATTATTGTCAGTATGAGTAGAGCAATACAAATGGGTGAAGTGAGTATTTCTTTGGTAGTTATGAGAGTGGTTGTACAAGGAGTTTTTATCTTAAGTTTGGGTGTGTGAAATTCAAGTGTTAGTTTGTATTGGTGAAATTCTCACATAATGGGAGAAAGAAAAATTTCTTGGAGGTAGGTGTTTGCCGAACCATGTAAATCTATGTATGTTTCATTTTTCTATCTATTGGATATTATTTTGGTCATCAATTTTGTGAGTGTAATTTGTGAATTCTTGATAAATTAAATCTCCTATCTAAATTGCTTCCAATGTGTTCAAACATTTATTTCCTAACAAACTGGTGTTAGAGCCTAGAATAATTGTTAATTGATCTTTTATTCCGAGGGTAGTGTAGCATATGGCATTGACAAACACAAATTAAGAAGTTTGGTTGGAATACCTATTTTTCTTTGTGAAAAATGAGTAGTAGTAAGTGAATTCGAAAGATGACAAGTTGGGAAAAGAAAGGACGCAAGCAAGTGTAATGTGAAAGTCATAGCAGTTGTGTGAACTTAGTTACTTGCAAACTGGTCCAATGAGAATTCATCATGAAGATAGTTATGGATATCCAAGTGCACCTTCCTAGTTGTTGCCCTGATTTTTTGGATAGGGGGGAGAGGTGTGAATTTTGGTTGCACCTTTTTGGTTATTGTTTCAATTTTGAGAATAGGTGGAGAGATGTTCTAAAAGACTCACAAGTGTATTATTGACTAGGCATATCGCATGTTATTAGCTTGGTGAGCCAGTTTTTAGGCCATCCTCAAGGACCATTAGCATGCGGTCAGGCACTTGAAGCACTTAAAGGAATACTATAGATCCTAAGCTTCTACATGATAGTTTGGGTGGTACATTTAAAAGAAAAGATGTTGATGTGGTGGCCACTCAAGATAATTTTGCCAATGTGATGATGAAGATTGTTTTGGTTAGGGGATTTTTGAAGAAGTGGAAGGTAGTTTACTTTGTTGAGGCATTGTCTTGTGACATTGACTTTTAAATTAAGGTGGAGATTTGTTGGATTGTGTCTCAAAAATTATAGATTAATAGGATTTGGTACTAAGTTTAGTTGGATTTCTAAGCTAAGGTGGAGATCTATTAGATTGTCTCTTAAAAGTTATAAACTCATAAGATTTGACATCAACTTTAGTTGGGATTAGTGTCTAGTTTGATTAGGATTTTATTTGAACTTTAAAGATTAAGTTTGACCAGAATTATATTTTGATTGATATCTCTTCTTGTTACTCCTATAAACTAGCATGTGCTTGGTGTGATGTACCAAAAATAGGGGTGGCAATTTAGGTGGATTGGGTGAGTTTGGGTTGGGTCAAAATAGGGGTAATACATAAATTTGCTCAACCCGAACCCAACTCATTTAATTTTCAACTCAATAAACATAAACTCAAACCCAATTCACTCCGAATTAGGTCGACCTAAGTTAACCTATTTATGAATTGGGTTAACCCAATAACCTGAAAACCCACAACCCAACCCACCCATTATGAAAATCATGCTTTTTAATGGCAAAAAAACTGATAATGCAAATTATATTTTTGCTTGTTGATTTAACTTCCATATTCCATTTTTGGTAGAGCATAAATACTTGTACAATATAAATGGCATTTTAATGGGAATTAACTTAGCGATTTTGAAAACCTATACTTTTATGCATCCAAATCACATACAACCTTCTAATTTTGCAGTACACACTAACATTGGCATATGATGAAAAAATTATCATACTCTCCAAGCAATAACAAAATACACCATTTTAATACTGGAATTACTAAACACATTGTAGTTTACCAAAATTCAAAAGCTAAAAACTCTAGTTTTTAATGAATTGAAATCGTAAATTGCACAATATTAGCAAAAATATAAATAGGATCAATAGTAAAAATTATTAAAATAAAAAATTATCTAGGTAAGCCAGATATTAAACTAGTCTTTATGCAGGCATAATGAAAACCATCCATATTCACTAGATTTAAGCATGTTGATTGTGTTAATTTTGGCTATATTTCAATAGAAAGAAGACATCACAATAAAATCGCTTGATTGAGGAAGAAGAAAGTATAATTTCCTCAAGTGCCAAGTGGGAAAGGAGATAAAGAATAGAGAAAAATGAGCGGTGATGGTTGGGCATGAGAAAAAAGATAAAACTAGGACTTTATTTTTTTTTACCTTTTATTTGGGCACTTTAGACTTTCGGCAGTAGTTTGATATGATGATAGTCAATAAATTTAAATTTTAAAATATCTAACTTATATTTATTTTTTTATATTATGTGGGTTGAGTTGCATTGGGTTGTGTCGGGTTAATGAGTCATTCAAAAAGCAATTTCGAGTTGATCGGGTCAACTCGTGACCCAATCCAAATCCACTAATTTTGTATCGACTTAGAAATTGCCTCCCCTAACTGAAAAGAATTTTAATATTGAAATAATTTATTTTAATATTTAGTTTTTTCATGTGATTAAAAATAAAATTGAAATTATTTTTAGTATCTAAAGGAATAAAATCTATTACTATTTAAATAAAATAATATAAATATTTCAATTTAAAGATATCATGTTTGAAGTTAATTTGGACTTAAATAAGTTGTGGAATTTGGAGAATTACTAACTCTAAGTTTAAAAATTATACAAAAAATTTTAGAATGGTAAAATTAAAAAAAATAAATGAACGAATTAAAAAAATAAAAGTAGAGAAGAATATTTAACTGAATATGCTTTTTAAATTAGATATATATATATATATATATATTTATAAATATATATTTTGATATAATAAGTAAGCAAATATATCTTTTTTAAATATAAAGTTTTTTTAATGTGATTTCTTGGTGATGTGGAAGTTACAGTTATAATTTTTATGACATTTGAGATTTTTACACGTTAAGTGTCTTTTGTTAGAGTAAATATGTAAACCTCTTTATATTTTATCTATGAAAATAACTTACATTAGGCTATTATTTGATAACTAATTCAGTATGCAGCTTGTAACATGCAATTTTTATAAACTAAAATATATCTTAATATTCTATATAACTATAATAAGTAAATTTGTTTATATTTATTTATGTACATATTTATTTTATTATTTTAAAATTATCAAATAACATCTATTATGTAGATGAATAAAATAATAAGTGATGCGGCTGAAAGCTGTGTATAGAGAAAGGGGGTTGTGTTTCGGGTGAATTGACCAGGGAGGTCGAGTACTCAGAGTTGTATATATCTTGGGGCTTGAGATCTGCAATTACAACATACGTTAAACTAGCCAAGGTGCCCCCGGCTAATGTACTCCGACGCTCAAGTTAGTTCTGGTCGAGATGTGAAGATCTAACAGAATACAGAAAGTGTGTAAGGTTTATAGTGTATTGGGCATTATCTTGAGCGTAATTAACTCTGAAGTATTTATAGCCTTCTCCAGGTGTGATTAGACCCTGGTACCCTTATTAGGTGTACTGACTCTTGTCTTTGCCAGGGAGTTGGTGGTCATTCCATGTCCAGATCCCAGTACTGTTCTAGGTGGCTAAATCTTTTGTTTTTCTAAATGAACAATACCTTTGGAGGTGTGTCTCTGCCAAAAGTGGTGGCAGGGTTGGCAGAGCTGGTGCCAGCAGCTATATCGATTGTCACACGTCATTAATGCGGAGGCATGCAGCTTGTCAGACTAATAAATACAGTAGAGATTTTTAGTCAACGCTGGAATGAGTCTTGAGGTCGATATATGTCGATCAGACCTGACTATTGGAACTTCTCGAGTGGTTTTGAGGTTGATACGGGTCGACCGCAGACCATACCAAGTGAGGTTGATACCGATCGACCAAATAGACTTGATGTTGGGCTTTCTTGGCTGTCTCATTTAATGTTAGGTCTACTAGTTTATCCTATATCATGAGTCCTCCCAACTCACGGTCCTGATTAAGCTTGTCGACGAGAAGGAGTAGGGAGTTTACATTTAATTATGGCGGTTACCATGCTCGACTAGAAGTTTTGAATCCTCGACCCGAGTTTTTGAACTGCCAACCAGGTTTTGAGGCAGTTTCTCTGCATTTAATGCAGTTATTAGTGCACAGAATATGAAGTGTACTGGGGCAGGCAGTCATCATAATAGTTACATGAATTTTCGTGCATGAATGCTTATAAATAGGAGGATAACTGACTCTATTTATACTTTTGCTATCTAAACTTCTGATTGAATCACTATCATTGAAGCCCTTCAAGCTCTCCTGCGCTTTGCCTTTTTGAGATTTCCACTGTAAGTGCCTTTGTTGTTCTTGTTCTTTTCTACCATTCCTTTATAGAAGCATGTTTGTCAGTTCAGATTCTGGCACTAGGTTAGAGAGTATGGCCCATGGGGGGGAGATTGGGGCAGAGAGTTCATCTGAGTCATCTCATAGGGTGAATTGAGTTCATCCGCAAGCGAAAACTCTAGCTCGAGCAGTACCAGTAGCTTGAGCGATGTTAGGGTACTATTAGAGGGGGAAGCTAGCCCTATTGATATGCTTGTAAGCTTGGGTTGATTATTTACCCTCGATCATTACACTAAAATAGCCTCCAAAAAAATCGTTGAAGACTTAGTCCATATTAGAGCAGTGTATCACATTCTTGATGAGTATGAACTGATAGCGCCAGGGACCCAGGGTAAGATGCATCGACCTCCCTGGGGGTTTATAACTGTGTTTGAGGAGGGGTTAAAGTGAGGCCTTAGGTTTTCGCTCGCCCAACCTATAGTCGACCTCCTCCTAGGACTAGGGGTTTGCATCACCCAATTACTTTCAAATTATTTTACTATATTGTACACTTTTGCCGTACAAATGCACCTATACAACCAGCGTGCAACCTTTGTCAATTTTTCAAATTTATTCCACCTACCCATGTCCTGAAAGTTGGGTAGTAGCGAAGAGTCTGGTTTCTATTACTTGACTGCTCGACCTTGGTGGAAATTTTTAGTATCCCTCGCCTATTCTTACGGGCAAGAGTGGAAAAAATACTATTTTATGTTCAGGGGCCGGGGGTTCTTGCCATTCCAAGGGGTTGGTGAAGGGGGCCTATGGTGATGCTCGGAAACCAAACACCTAGCTAGCCCAACACCTTCATCCAGGATCTGGTCAAATTTAGGCAAATAGAGGTCTTAATTTTGACTGAAGAGAGGTGTTTGGTTCTGGCTGGCCTATTACCTATCCAGCTCAACTTGCCTGCAAGCGATTGATTAGGTAGAAACTTTTCATCGATTGTTTCCATTGCACACTATCTTTCTGCTTGAATATGATATTTACTTAATTTGTTTGCCAGTGCAGATCACAACAAAATAATGGTCTGCAACCACAAAAAATCCCAAGTTTGGGTACTGAGGGTTGGGGCACGCCGACAAGCTACTGCTGTTGCTTGACAAGGAGGTTCTGCTAAGCAGGTACAAAATTATAGTTGTAGAAAGTAACTTTTTTATATTTGAAATATTCTTCAAATTAAATTATTTGTTATATTCTATATATATAGTTTTATCTAAAAATATTTTACATATCTAAAAATCATATTGTAAAAATAATTAAATTTTAAAGATTTTTATTAATTGAGATCTTACATCCATTAATTTATAATTATTCATTTTTCAAACTTCTAACTCTTTAAAAAATATTATGAAATATTATTAAATATATTTTGAATTTCAAATGAAAGAAAATTAGAGATAAGATACAATCACATTGGTTAGAAATAATAATCAATAACTAATGCATTTTTTTAATTGAACTAAAATACTCAAAATTCTAAGAATTTGCCATTGGACCAATATTGCACAATTAAAATCAAAATTACATAATTATGGATCTCATACCGTTGTGTTATATATAATAGTATAAATATGAGTACTTTTTAGTCATTTGGAACAACCACTTGGATAAAATTTATGGGAACACTTCGAAATCTCCTAAGTGCACTTATTTTAGAGTGGTAACAAAAATTAATCCTACCACTTATGACCCATAGATGTAGCTCAAATTTGAGTGAATCATGTAAATCCTTATGTCTTTCATTTTACGCTTTCAATTTTGTATTACAATTATTCCAACAAAAAAATTATAGATTAAATTGAAATTTATAATCTTATATTCTTATTTGATATGGAAGATTGCAATCCATATTTACTACTATCTCCGTCAATCTTAAATTATTATTTGATAAGTGAGACTTACCAATTAATTGCCCCAACTTGAAATTTTGTCCAATTCGAACTTTGGATCTGTCTTTGTGTGAGGGTTTATTTGTTAGTTCTTACCAATTAAAAAGCATAGTGATGTAATTTTAAGCATTTTGAATACAAGTTTTGTGTGATCTCCCATTTGTATTGCACCTGATGGCATAAACAACGTTGGACCAATAACTAATCTTTTTTGGGCATGAAATATGGATTTTACGTATCAAATAGAAGATTGAGAGCTATATATATATATATATATATATATATATATATCTTAATATTATGTAATCTCGCAAATCAAACGCCTCCTAAATATATTAGCTTCGACGGTATACAAAAGCAAAAGATTGTCGGTACCATAAATATATATAAATCTGAAATTAACATGAGTCAAACTAAACACAAAAGAAAAAAAAAAGAGGGACAGAGGAGTACAATAATTATTTGAAATTGCTGTTTTTTTACCCCCATTAATTGTCAAATTACTTTAATATTATTATTATTATTATTATTTTTTATTTATTTTCAAGGAAATCAGAAACCATAGTATATTTTATGATTGTGAGTTTTATGCCAGGGAAAAATGGAATAGGACGTGGGAGGCTACGTGAATCGGTACTGGTGTCCCATTATTCTGCCTGCAATTGAGTACCCCTTTTTGAATTCATCTCTATCAATTCACCTAAGGAAAATGACATTCAATACTGCATTTTTCAGGTGGGGGGCTACTTTTCTTTGCTGGAGTTAGTCCTTTTAACTTAATACTTTGCTATCATGCATGCCATTAACTTGGGACCTATATATATATATATATATATCTTTTCTGTAAAATGATGCGTCAAGTACGTTGTAGTTGGGCAATCAAAGGAATTTTAAAAATTTGTAGGAACATCAAAACAGTCCCAAGAGTGCATATTAATTAGGGGTGGGCATTCAAGTCCAAGATTCGGGTGCCCAACTCAATGCGATCGGGTATTGAAGCTTTAAAATTCAGTTAATCGAGTTTAATTGGGAACCTAGTACTCTACATTTGGGTTGGGATTTGGGTATTGAATCTCGACCCAATCAGATACTGAGTACTTGGTAAATAATTAAAACAAAACACTTAAAATAGAGGCAAAAACTTTTTGTCTCTGATTTAAGTTGAAAAAACCAAACAAAAAAACCAAACAAAGTAAGAAAGCTTCTCCCCCCTTTCCCCGCGGTGTGCATCCCCCACTATTTTTTGGCTTTACTTCCCTCGTCTGGTGTCCCCCCTCTCTCCAAATTATTTGACCAGATTTATGGCCTTACAAGTTCTTCTTCTTCTTTTTTTAATGATGCCCGAACCCAAACCCGATTTTGGGATCGGGCACTCGGTCCGCCGGGATCTGGTATTGCGAATTAAATCACGAACGACCGGGTATCTGACTTGATTGTCTTGAACTCGACAATCCCCGCTAGAAGCCCAACCCTAATTATTAATATACTACACATCACAACCAGGTTGGCGTCACCTGTCAAAGCATTCAATGAGCAGTGTAATCACCTGTCAAAGCATTCAATGAGCAGTGTAATTATATTTATCTGTTAGACTCAAGTATGAACTGATTTCCATGATAAAGTAAAAAACTAGCTACTGTATATCCTGTGAATGATTTGGGTGCACGATTGGGTCGGCTTTTGAGTAAAATATCTTTCAGGAACAATATAGCATTTATTATGAAATTATTAGACATTAATGTTTATTTGTATTCTCAATTCGCACAACTTCTTTGAATTTTGTGATTCTCATAATTCATGAATTGTATTAAATTATCACTCATGGATTTTCTATTTTGTAACTCTATAAACTATGGGATTTAGTACTTCGTTTGAAAGAATATACAGAAACTAATTAAAAAGCTTATAACATAAAAACATCATAGAAATCCTAGCTGTTTTTTTCTGTCTTCTTTTCTTTCATTATTGATAGGGTTGGATTTCGTGGGTGTTTGATCATAAGCCAAAAGGTTGCTTCAATCGACTTGTCAGTGATTGAGCTAAGGGTTGTTGAAGGTTGGGAGTTGAGTCCTACAACCACAAGGAAGTAAGTGAGGCTTGCCGAGGTGGCTTTTGACTAATACTCGTTGATACTTAAGTCAAAATAAGATTGAGGAAAGAGGAAAGAGAAAAGTAGCAAAGTGAGGGCTAAGTGTGTATGAAAGTATACCTAAAAATTCGAAAAATTAGGGGTATTTATAGTGCATTTCTTGGCTTGCAAAGAGGGAAGTCGAAATGACCTAGTGAGGTTTGACTTGTTCATAGGGATCTTAGAGTTTTTTTTCGGTGTTGATCAGTCACCATGCTTCTTGCCCATTGAAAATATGGGGTAAATTTTCTACAGTTAATGTAGCGGTGACTGGTTGACGATACATTTAATATAGATAGAATGTTGGTTCGGTTGCTTTTAATGCAGAGGTGATAGGTTGAGTGTGGGTAGGGAATGCATTAAATGTGGCTACGTATAGAGGTGAAAGTTGGTCGACCTTAGGAGGTCGGGATAGTCGATTGTGTCACCCTCTAGGAACCTCTCTTCCTCTAGTGGCATTTGCTTTATAATAGATTGAGTTTGTATAGATGATCGACCCCTCAGGTCGACAGGCTACTCAAACTGTGGAAAATAGTGTCCTTTTTTCCACTATGGGATTATAGCTATTGAACTCGATTTGGGTTGAAGAGGGTCAACCCTACCCATATCAATTGTATTTCCTATTTTTAGTTAGTTAAGTTTAATATTTTTTATATTGTTTCAAAATGCATTATTAGCACAACTCTACTTTGTAAAGTATAGTGAAAGTTGAAGACTCTGTTGTTTAAGTGATATCAAGGTAACATTGAGGTAACTTTGTTGATTTCTTTTCTTATGGCTAACCATTACAAAATTTGAATTTGTACATCTTGACATTTTCGGAAAAAAAAATTATTTATCATGAGTTCTTGATTCTGAAATGCATCTTGATGCAATGGGCTTGAAAACACCTATTGTGGAGTCAAATGATGCTACTATCGAAGATCGTGCAAAAATAATGATTTTCCTCCACGGAATACCTTGAAAGAAAGATATAATCACCAAAAGTTGCTTGTTCTTCGTCAGGCCTAATGTGATTGGTTATATTTGAGGCTACAAGATTTCAAATTAATAAGCTAGTATAATTCTACTATTTTTAAGTTCACATCCCAATTAAAATTGTGCGGAGAAAGTACTTCTGTCAAAGATATGTTAGAGAAAACTTTCTCTACCTTTCGTGCCTTAAATTTGCTCATGCAGCAGCAATATCGAGAGAAGAGATTCAAGAAGTACTCTAAATTGATTTTATGTCTTCTTGTAGTTGAATAAAATAACAAACTATTAATGAATAGTCATGAGACTCGACCAACAAGTTCTAGTCCATTCCTTAACGCGAATGCTACTAATTTTTCCATTCTGGTTGTTGTCGTGGATGTGGTAATGGTCAAAATAACTATCGCAATCATGACAATGAAAACCATGGCTCGCCATAGTATAAGAGCAAACAACCCACCAAAGGTAGGGTAATTAGGGTGAGAAAGGACCAACGAAATCCTCGAAGAATTATGATAATTTGTGTTTTCAATGCGATGCTAAGAAATATTGGTCTCGTATTTGTAGAATCCTAAACATCTTGTTGAACTTTCTCAAGCATCATAAGAAGGAAAATAAAAGTGTTGAAGTGAATTTCACCAATCCAACTGATGATTTTAGTGATGATAATGATGCTAATGATATTGATATATTGCATCTTGGTGTGGCTGATTTCTTTGAACATCTAGAAATAAGAATTTGATCATTTGATTGGCAATAGAATGGTTAAAAGCAAGTGAACCTATATTAGATTTATAATTGCTTTTAAGTTGTTCTTCATTTCTTTGTTAATTTAGTAGTTTCTTTCTGAAGAAGACATGGACATTGCAAATGTTTGGAATCAACAAAAAGGAAGAAGAGGTATGCATTATCATTATCGATAGTTGTACGACACATACAATACCTAAATATAAGAATTATATTTTCCACTTGAAGTTAGAAGAAATAAATATTAATACAATTAATGGTAGTGTAAAATTAATTGAAGGCTCTGGTAGAGCAAATATATGGTTCCTCGGAGGAACAAAACTGATTATAAGTAATGCACTATTCTCTACTAAGTCCTGAAGAAAATTGTTAAGTTTTAAAGATATATGCCGAAATGGGTATCATATCCAGATGATGAATGATTAGAACATTAAATATTTATGCATTACTACAAACAAATGTAATGTAGAAAAACTCTCTACTATTTTTTTAGGCCTATATTACACTAAGATTTATGCAATTGAAATGCACGATTTAGTACTGATTCCAAAGATTTTGTCATTTGGCATGGTCAACTAAGACATCCTAAGATGACAATGATGAGAAGGAAAATTTAAAATTTGCATGGTCATTCATTAAAAAAATCAAAGGATGTTAAAGCCAAGTGAATTTACGTTTGTTGCTTGTTCTCAAGGCATACTTATCCTGATAAAGTGGGGATGAATTTTTGAAAACAATCTATAATAATATTTGTGGACTTATTCATCCACCATTTGGATTTTTTAAACATTTTGTTGTGGTAAATGATGAATACACAAGATGGTTGCATGTTTGTTTATTATCACCTTGCAACCTGGCATTTGTGAGATTGTTTGCTCAAATTACTAAGTTGAGAGCATCATCTCCAAATTATCCAATAAAGAAAATTCTATTAGCTAATGCTAGTGAATATTCGTCTGGTGCTTTTGACGACTATCCTATGTCAATTGGCATTAGTATTAGTATTGAACATTTTGTAGCTCATGTTCACACACAAAATAGTTTTGCTGAATCACTTGTTAAGCATTTGCAATTAATTGCCAGACCAGCATTAACGAGTACAAAACTCCCTATATTTGTTTGGGGGGATGCTATTTTGCCCGCGATAGTACTTATATATTTATGATTTGACAAATTATCATAAATGCTCCCCCCTATAGTTAGCTTTTGGTTATGAGCCAAAAATTTTCCATTTGAGAATACTCGAATGTGCATTTTATCATTTGGTATCTTGAACCTTTAATAGGTGATGTATTTATTACGAGATTTGCAAACTGTGATTTTGATGAATCTAATTTCCTAACTTCAGCAGGAGGAAATAAACAATTGAAAAAGCAAATCACGTGGAATACGTCATCACTAGAGTTTCTAGATCCTTATGCTACGTCTTATGAACTAGAAGCTCAAAGAATAATACATTTGCAAAATCTAGCTTTCCAGAGAATACAAGTTTCAAGATCATGCTAATGGAACTTCTATAAATATTGTCATAATAGGAATATGTTGGGATTGAGTTGAAATACTTGGATAATACTTTTGCAAATGCAATATAGGACTTCAAATTATGGAAGCAATTGAGGATCAAAAACCTAAATTGATTGACGAATGCCAGCATAGAAGTGATTGGCTCAAACGGAGAGATACCATTTAATTCAAATTGGATTCACTCACAAAATGCAAAATTTTTGAACTTGTATTTCAAACACTTGAATGAGTAAAACCCGTAGATTAGAAATGGGTTCTTGTGTGAAGACGGACTAAGAAAAAAAATGAAATTGTGCGACATAAAGTATGAATTGTAGCACAAGAGTTTTCACAAAGGTCGAGTTATTCACCTGCATGTAGTGGATACGATTAAATTGTGATATGTTGCAACCTTGAAAGTTCATGAAAAACTTAATATATGATTAATGAATGTAGTCATTGCTTACTTATATGGAATATTTGACAGTAATATTTACATGAAAATTTCTAAAAGACTAAAATTGCCTAAACATGTGAATACTTAGCCAGAATAATTAATTTTCTCTTTCGACAAACGAATTCTAGAGCAAGTGCATGTGAAGGATTTCTTAACAATATTTTATTTTGGATAGACCACAAGTTTGTATAGCCTCTGCAATTTTTGCTTCATGGTCGAGTAACGAAATAAATGCTCCTATAAAATAATATATACTATTAATATATTATTTTATATTTTCATAAATTTCTTTAATGATCATGTGCAGCATACAAGATTCATGGTAGTACTCTAATAAATGGCAAAGAGAACATTTGATGGGTGTATTTTGTTTATATTATTTAAAATAATTTTGGTGCATAGCACGTGAGCAAATGATAGTGAGCTAGAATGCTAGATATTTAGAGGAATTGTACAATTCAAAATGAATTGATTTTAAATGTCAAATCATTTGTTTAGACTTGGCACTGCTGTATAGTTGTAATGGCAAACATATGAATGGTAGAAAAGAAAAAAGAAAGAGGTAGCTAGCAAACAAAACAAGATAAATAATTTACCTTTTTTTTATTAGAAAAAAAAGAAAGGAAGTAGTAGTGGCAACTTTACCTCCTCCCACTACATCATATTCAGACTTTTGTATTCAGCTGTAAATATATTAGACACTTGAACAATCTGCGCAAGCACATATCTTGTCAGCGTAGCATTATTAAGAGTCGAGTAAAGTTCACATAAATTGACATTGATTCACATTCAAATTGAAGAATATATAACTAAGAAATATTTGTGACAAATATATGGAGGAGATTTGAATCCAAGATGTGGACTTATCAAACCATTTGCAAGATGAATAATTTATTGACATATATTTTGCATCCCCGAATGGAGAATAGAATTCCGGTCAGTAGACATTCATGGAAAGTTTTGAAAAACAATGATATATACATGCATGTACATATATATAATATGAGCAATTAAATAGAAAAAGATGATAATTTGAATATCTTAAAATAAATAAAAAAATAATTAATTTTGATATTTGAGGTTGAGACATTATAATAAAATTAAGCATTAAAGGCACTAAAAAATGTCACTTAAAAATATTATAGTGTTAGTTTTATATTTAATGATATTTTTAAAAATGCTATTCATAATGGTGTATTTAAAGGTATAAATATCACTAATTTATCTTTGTTATTGCATTAATAAAATATAACAAAAAAAGTATCAAATGATACAATAAAATATCATAAAAAAAGCATTAAATAACACATAAAAGTACCACTCAAAAAATTTTAAGTGACATGTTAAAATGTCATAAAGATAATTTTAAATAACATGCTAATGTGCCGCAAAAATATATGATGATGTTAAAATGCGAAAAAGAATCATTTAGATGATGTACTAATAAAGCTATAAAAAATTAATAAAAAAATATATTAAATTAAATGTTGCAAAAGATTCATTTGAATGACATGTTATTATTTCATATACAAGACTCTAGCATACCCAATTACTCTGTATAAGATTTGAACTTATAACCATCAGTTGAAAAGATATGAATTTATTATTAAATTACCCATCAAATGTTACTATGTAGTAAAAAATATTAACTTATTTTTATACTTCAAAAGTATAATCTCTAAGTTATTTAAATATATGCTTAAAATTATTATATTAAATAATACATTTAAGAAAAATATGAGAGGTTAAATCTAGAGATGGAAAATATTAAAAAATAAAACATAATGTATAGGTGAAGAGAAAAAAAATAAAATGAGAAAGACTTAAATACTTTATGCTCCTTTAAGAATATGGTTGATATGGAATAGTCCAATAGGCGCGCTTAACGTGCAAGGCCTAACATTAGTTTTGGGCCTAGATGGGCTAGACCACTTGACAACAACCATCTGGTCCTGCATACTATTACCAACCGTCTTTGACAAGAGGCTTCAACCCATTTAGCCTATTCGACCATCTCTCTAATCAACCAATCTCATTTGTTCAACTATTATTGACCAGGTGGTTTACTCAAGCACTAACTCACATACTCGTTGTATTTATTATTTTGACAGGCAGTATACCTTCGCATTCATGGAGTGTGACAGCTAGTACAGTCTCTGCCACCAACTCTGCCACAACCCTGCCACCACCTTTGATAGGGAGGCGCCTACTCAGAGTACTGTTCACCCTGGAAAACAAGAGATGGTGCCACTTGAAATAGTATCGAAATCTTGAATGACCATTAATTCCCTGGCGAGTGCTAAAGCCTGCTTAACTTGATAGGGGCACCTTCGACAAATCATACACCAAGAAAAAGCTATAAATACCTCATAACCAGCCATGTTCCAGGTAATGTCAAATACACTATATGCTCACAATATTTTGTTCGATTATCATCTCTTGATTAGAACTAACTTGAGCGTCGGAGTGCCTTTGCGGGGGGCACCTCAATTTATTTAACGTGTGTTGTTGCTGCAGATTTTAGACCTCGAGAAGAATAGCACTTGGATCATTCGACTTCCCTGGTCGAATTTGCTCAACTACCACTCTTTTTACTATAAATGACTTTTAACCTCATCAGTGGTTAATTTAGTCCATACATTAAAAAGTATATAAAAAAATTACTACAATCAATAGATTATGATAATATATATGCTTATGTATAAATTAACAATTATCAGTGTACCTATAATTTTTATTTTGTGATATTTATTTCGTGTTACACTATAACTAAATAATAAGTGGTACCCCCCACCTCCCCAACCAAAAAAAAGTAGTGATAATAGTTAAATGCTTTTTACATATAGTTATGTCAATATTTTCAGTAAAATTATGTTTTTATAACATTTATCAATCAATTGCCAATAAATATTATATTACAGTGGTATTTTTTTTACTATCACTATATTATTTTATTTTTCACTATAGTATAAAATAACATTGATTGGTACCACTAAATAATTTGCGGCATTTTTTACAAATAACAATATAATAAATATGAGTAGCATCTTTTAAGTAAAAATGAGCAGCACTACTTAAACGTTTTGCAAGTACATTTATATTGCATTTTCAATAAAATGTCACTATTTTTATTTGTTATTTATCAATTAAATGCTATTAAATATTATATTATAATGACATTTTTTCCACAATTATCATCATGTTACTCATGCCTACCACTATATTATAGAATGTTATTAAGTAAGTGATACTTAAATATTGTATGATATTTCGAACAGATGACACCATAAATAAATATAAGATGACACTTTTTAAGAAAAACTATTGTTACTAGTCAAATGCCTTCAAATTACATTTTGGTTGGCATTTTTAATTTTATATATGCCACTATTTTATATGTCATCTAATAATCAAATGTCAGTAAATATTTTGTTATAGTGATATTTTTTCCAACTATCATCACATTACTTTAATTTTTGTTTCATTATACTATAAAATACCATTAACTTAGTGTTATTAAATACTTTATGACATTTTTACTGTTGTTCTAAAAAAAAATAGTAGCACTAGTTAAATGTCTTTAAAATATATTTATCTCAATATTTTCAATCAAATATTAGTATCTTGTTTGTCATTCAACTATTAAATACCATCACATATTAAATTATAGTCATATAATTACTTTTTTATGTCATTATATTATAAAATGTTACCAAAATTAGTGTCAGCCAATGCCAATTGTTTTGTAGTACAGTATGGACGGACTGGTTACAAGACTTCATAAATCATGTGAAACCTTGTTTAAATGGTAAAATTCAAATTTAAAAACTTTATAATTACTAATAGAATCTGAATTTATTGAGTCCCACACACCTAATTTATCATTCTGAGTTTCAATTATAAGCTAGCTAGCTGTAATTATATATATGCCACCGAGCACAACACATGCAGCACATATTTATGCTGATATGAGTTTAATTAATAGACATGTGTGTGTATATGGTATCAAGTAATATTTCTCCTGTCACTTTCTAATAAGCCTTAGAGTTTGTGGACCATCACAAATCAATTGCATGGGATTGAGGCATTGTTTGGACTATTAAAGGTTAGTATCGAAGCATCTAATTTAATTTCCACAGTACTGTTCATTTTTAATTTTCCGCACTTCTATGATTCCTCATAATATTGATTTTGAACACAATGCATTCATCTCCAACGAGTCATGTTATACATCGATGACCAATCAATACCTAAAGGAATCGTAGATATAATTTGGCCTTTTTTAATAAAGCAGTCAGCGGATACGCAATTAATAATGATGGACGCATTAATATTAATATTTATGAATAGAGCTCTATTCGAAAATGTGAGCGAGCTAATAATGCCATTTTGAAGAAGAGGAAGAGAACCCACTCAATCCCTCTACTTATGCCATATTTTACTAGTGCAACTAAGCTAGTATAGCAGCTACAATATTGCATATACATGAGAATATATATATATATATATGGATCAGTAACAATATATATTGTTTATAGTCAACAAAGACATGAGAATTTTTCTTTCTTTCTTTTTTTTTTTTTTTTAATTTTTTTAACTTTTTTTTTGGGATGAAGAATAAAGATTCATTCTTTGTTCTACTCCAGCGATCAAGTGTATTGCACAATGGCAACTCTGCCAAAATGGTTTAATCACGAATGCATTGACGTACTTCACATGCATCAATCATGATATTCCATGCATCTATTATTCACTATTGGTCCACTTCTGATGTGCGTGATATATACAATACATATGTGTGTGTGTTAGTGTGTGTGCTGCGTGTAGATATATTTGACAACATATATGCATTCTCCAGTGTTCTGGATGCAGTTAAACTTTTTACAAATTTGTCTTAAAAAAATTATACGAATATGTGTATGGATTTTTTATTTAAGTTAGTTTAATCTAGCATATTGATTTCTTTCAAAAAAGCGGTAATGTCTGGTAAATTTGAAACAATTAATATTAATTAAGAATTAAAAAAAATATATTTTTTAATAGAACTAATGTATTAATATGCAAAAATCACTCATTTCATTCTACAAATCAATCGTACTACATCAATTTACTGATGGTCCTTGAATTATGGAAATTAATAATTTTCAAAACTTATCCTTCTAATTTAGCATTACATATGTGTTAAACCTACCTAGCTAGCTCATTTAAAAGTTTTCCATTTAATGGATGGCACATATACGTATACTGTTTATACACTTGAAGATGCATAAAGCGACAACTTTGATGGACAATTCTTACGAATCAAGATTCGCGTTCTGCTTGTACTCAATCTATTTTCACATTTTAATTATAGTTTCGACTCAATATTTGGATAATCGTTATAAGTTCAGCCCATAAAATGACAAACATTTATAAACATTAACTAGATATATATATATATATATATATTATTTAAACAAAATTTTCAAATAGTCATCTATAGAATTACGTTTATCCATACTAATTACTATGGGTGTAAGCGTGTGTATGAAGTTATATAGCAACAAATAGAATGTGTGCGGGAATAAGTGCATCACTTTAGGTAATTATCATGTTTGGCAATATATATATATATATTTGCCCAATTCAAATGGTATTTGATGTACAGAATGCAAAGTATAGGATAGAATAATTAGGTCCACTTAATTTGTAATTTGTGCTGCATCCATTCATCAAGTTGTGCGATGCAATCGATTGCTATACGCATTTGAGACTCTCATCTGCTCATCTTCATCAACCACTTCATCAATTCCCTTCTCAAAAATTTTATACCAAATTATAATTGCCAATTTGATACTGGAATTCCATGTATGCATGCTGCATAGCTGTTAAATTCAACATGTGGATAATTACATCACATGATTTTGAGATATATCCATCCACCTTAAAAATGGTATACTGGCAATACTGACACATCGCCGACTCCACTGTGTATGTGCGCAGATGCGTGTTTGTGTGTGTTGTGAGTATTTTATTCGTCACATCTTCTCCTAATATATACGTACACTTAGCTGTGTTAATAAATGAGGATATATTAACTCAAAGTTGTGGTTGATTAGGGTGCACTAACAAAAGTACAAGTTGACTTAATTTGTTGACAAATTAGGCACATGCATTTTGTATGTGTGAAATTAATTAAGGATAATTAGATTCATGTTAGAAGAGAGTTGTATCATTTTGGCAGTGTAGATAGTAACTAGCTTAGTAGTAAGTTGGGGTATAGAGTAGCGGATGATAAGTTCGGTGGTAAACTCTTATTTGTGCAAACGGATCGGTTGTGACTTTGAGTCTTATCAGGTAATTTGGATCCTTTATTTTCTTTTCATATTTTATTTCCTATTCCATCTTATAAATATATATGTGCTAAATATATTCAAATTTTTTTATACAGATAAATGATTAAAAATCAAATACACTTTATTTAAATTTATTAAGTTGGAATAGAAGATAAAACATAGATCCAAAGTATTCATTAGGGGTAGTTAGAAAATCATTCAAGATCATCTTTCAAATTAAAAAACAAATAAAAAAAAAGAGATAAAATATATATTTTTGAAGTAAATACATGCACTTCCAAGTCTATTTGAAAAGTTTCATTTTTAAAATGGCTATTTTGACTTTAGGAAAGGAGAGTCCCATGTGGATATCAATTGAGAAAGTAGTGTGCTCTTAGTCTAATTTAAAGAGTTTTTAGTCATTGTCAAGATTTGGACGAGTTCTTGTCCTCGAATGTTAATTCGTTATTGGTTCCACTCCATCATCAAGTATGGGCATACATATTGGGAAAATGACAAGTTAAATTCATTGTATTTTAAGTGGCATCCAAATATATTAGATGCACTGTCTTTCTATTTAAATTTTAAAGCATAAGATGAATATCTTGTAACATAAAACATAATTACAACAAATTTTAGTAGTAGGAGAAGTCGTAGTTAACAAACTTCTTTAATTTTCATTCCGTTCCGAATCAATCTACAACTAATTTAAATTTGGATTTTGATTTTTGAGTGGCAAAAAGGGTTCGAATATGTATGGACCTTAATTGTTGTATTCGGAATTAATATCAGACATTTTAAAGAAATTGAAATTGAGCATCAACTTCTCTTAATAACAAGAAAAGTACTATTGTGCATTGCTTGTCCTTTATACTATGTTTGGACTTCAAATTTAGTAAGAAAAATATATATGAAAAAATAAAAATGAGAAAAAAAAGTATAGCGTGCTGTAAGATGAAATTTTCTTTGAATTTAAATATACAATCATCTCATTCAATGAATATATAGTTTTTTCCTCCTGTTATTTACTTCAACCTTAGATTTTTAAAAACGTTGGATCCAACGTAAAACAAAATATCCAATTGGGTTTCGATTGAATCCAAAATCTTTGCATTGAAAGTCAAAATAAGATCTAAAAATATACTTTTCACTTCAAAGACAGGGTGTGCGAAGGATTAGACTCCAAGATCCTTTCTCTTTATTTATAATTTCAAGATTCATATATATTAAATTAAAAAAAAATTCAAAATTATCTCCTTCAAAATTTAAAATTATCGTCATATAGATTAAAATATCTATTTTTCACTTTCCAAAACCACAAACTTATGACTCTATGTTGGTGCAATTTATATTTTGGACGTCGGAATTTATAAAATTGGTAGAGAACTGGACACCAATATCCAATATATTTGTCCAACTTCAACCAGACAATCCAAATGGGCTGCACTCCCAACTAGTCAAATCTCGCTCGGCCTTTCATCCCATCTATTTTAGTGGTCATTTATCAAAATTTTAAAAAATTTCACCTATGTCAACTATATATATGTCTCATATAAAAGAATTTATTTCAAATAATTGAAAATGAGTTCTTCATTATTGTATTACTAAAAAATAAAATAATTTAAATTAATAATATAAAAATAAAGTTCAGAATTTATAGTTGCTGTAAGAAGTAACTATTTATATTTGCAACAAATTTTTCAATGAAATTATTTGTTATATTCTATATATATAATTTTATCTAAAAATATTTTACATATCTAAAAATATTGTTGTAAAAATAATTGAATTTTAAAAACTTTGATAAATTGAGGACTTCTATATCAATTAGTTTATAATTATTCATTTCTCATTCTTCTAACTCTTTAATAAAGAAGTTTTGATGATTTGATATTTTACATAAATATTTGCTTATCTCCTTCATAAGCAACAAATAAGTTGTAAATTTTTTTAAGCAAGTCAACATATTAAGAGATAATTATGATTGTTAAATATTTTAATTTTACTTTTGAAGTTGTCTAGAAAATAATTATTTAATTAATAAATAAAAGTAATTTATTTGATCAAATGATTGAATTTTATTTATTTATTATTTATTTATTGATTGATCAATTAGAAATAATTGAATATTGTGTTACTTCAACTAAAACTAATGTGATTGTATCTATATAAATATAAATAAAAAAAATTATTAAATATGAAAAATTTATTGTTGTTTTGAATTAACTTAGTTATCAACTACTTTTTTGGGATAAATATTAATTTTTTTTGGATAAAAATGCATAGTTAAATTAAATATAAAAAATCTCACTCTTTAAATAAAAAAATAAGCTAATATTTATTAGAAATACGATAATTTCATTGCTTTGTATATATATATATATATATATATTTAATTTTTCATAGTTAATACTATCAAAGTGAATATAAATTGCTAAATAGGAAATATATCAATTGTGTAAAAATATTTACTTAGCAATGAAATTTTAATTTTTAGTTGTATATACATATTTTTTTATAAATAATTTATTTATTGAAGAGAAATAAAATAATTTTCTTATAAATAATATTATAAACAAGTAAAGTTTCAACCAATCAAATAAAACTTATTGAAGCACATGATACTATATAAAAAAATGAAAAAAAAAATCTTTCTTATATGCACATAATTAGAAATGGATAAATCAAGTGCCAACAAGTTTAATGAATATTTCTATAAAAAAATATATATTATTTTTTTTCATTCATTTGATAAGAAAATTGGAATAATTTCAACAACTTAACAAAATTATAATATTTTTAAATATTTTATAACATCACATTATTTGAAGTATATTATTCAAATATGAAGTATATATAATTTTTTTATTTGGATAGCTCTAGAGAGGTGCAACTAAAATTATAGTAAAATAAAAATTCAATATCAAATGTAAATTATCATATGAATGTACAAAAATATTTGAAAATAGTATTGAATATATATATATATAATATAATTAATTGAAATAAAAAAGTACCATATGATGATACTTTAAGTAATATAAAAATTACAATCCTAAGTTCATCATAAGGACTTTAATTTTAAATAAATAATAATAAAATAATAATATTAATAAAATATTTAAATTTGTTAGAAAAGCATCTAATTAATTTAGAATTAAAACAAAATAAAATATTATAAAGATGTGTTTCAAAAAAATATTAAAAATTTTCTACGAAATGAACTTTAAATTAATGAAAAAGAAAAAAATATCATTATATTATGCTAATTGAGGAAAGAAGTCCTACAATTAAAAATATAGAATTGTACTACGAATAATGTAGAACTAAAATGTGAAAAGAATTATAAAATTTATATATAAAATAAATAAAATATTTATCTATTAATCTTATGATAACTTAAAGATATAAGATAGAATTTGTAATAAAAGTACTTAATATGATACTTATAAAATATTTTTTAAATTAAAAACTTATTTAGTAAGATAAAATATGATTATAGATATTATTTGGATTGTCTTATGAGATAAAAATCTATATTACAATTTTGAATAAACACAACATAATATTTTAGTTATAATAGATAAGTTGATCATATTAATTAAAAAACTCAAAATTCTATGAATTTGAAATATGGCCAAAATTGCCCAATTTGTGCACGTACCACAACGTTATGCTTTATATAATAATAGAGATATAGATTTGCATGAGCCATGGGCTCACATGCTATGCACAAAAATTACTTATAATAATATTTTATATTGTAGTGCATCAAAAATTAGTATCAAATATTACATGTTAATAATTAAATTCATGAAAAATTTTAAATAACAGTTTTCAAATATTTCAAAATTATTCAATATTTCTTATATATATTTGTACAAATTGTTTCGAAAGATAATCTAATTCGTTTTTCTTGTCATTATTCAATGCAAAAGTGCTCCAACATCATAGCAACATTCATGAAGCAAAGCTAATAAAATTATTGCAAGTTATCAAGCTCATTATAGAAAGTTCGGTGCAAGGGTACAAGGTCTAGCTTGTTTTTCGATACTGCAAAATATTTGTATATGGTTCTTGTAGTATAAATTATTTTGTTGAAATCTAGAAAGATCAAATAATAAAATTGAGAAATAATAGTAAAGTAATTTGATGAAATTGACAACAAACTTAACGTGATTTAGTGATGCACCTAATTCACCTGACAAAGAAAAGAATTCTATTGATTTCAAATCAAAGTAACAAGTACAACTTGAGTCCCACAAATCTCATGAGAACGCCTAACACCCTCGTTCTAAACTTAGTTTTGAGAAATAATCTCGAAAGCAGTATAGAATCTATCATTTAGGGTTTATCACTTATTGTCTCAGAAGAAAGCATGATTAAATACTTGCGAAAAACATAGTAACTTGGCCCATGGACCTTAGGTCGCACTGGGGCGTGCATCACTTGTGCCTAGATGCGCAGAGCTTGTTGCTGTTGAAAGAAACTTGCTGTGCTGTGTGCCCTAGTGTGGAGAACTTGCGCTAGGGCACACAGTTACAGAATGTTGCAAGCTTAGGCGTAGCAACCTTGTGCTCGGGTGCGTAGTTCCAGTGTGCTACACACTCGGGGGTACACAATCTTGTGCCTGGGCATTGTGCTTGCATCGCGCCCATCTTTGCCTTGTTATGCCTAATGCCGCACCCTGGTCGCCTTACCTAATGTCCAACGCACAGTGTCCTACAAATGCATGGTGAGGCGTGCTCTAATGCCTGTTTCAATTGCTTTGCTCTGTTTTGCCTATTTCTCATCATTTGTAGCTCAAATTTCAAGGCAAAATCAATAATTCTTCACATTGACTTGAAATTCTCCATCCATTTTCTTTGTTTTTGCTCTTAAAAGGGCCCTTCATTTGATTCTGCAAATGTTAATCAAATCTAAGCAATACTCAAATTTGATTCCTGAAATAGTCTTAGTCAACATATTTGCCAGATTATCCTTGGTCCTAACTTTGTCAACCAAAATAACACCTTGAGACATCATATTCTGAACAAAGTGATACATCACATCAATGTGCTTTGTTCTCTCATGAAAAGCTTGATTCTTTGACAAGTGTATGGTACTGTAACTATAACAAAATATTGAAGTAATATCAGAATTCATACCCATGTCCTCAATCAGCCCTTTTAACCAGATGCCTTTCTTCATGCCTTCAGCTAAAGCTATGTACTTAGCTTTTGTTGTGGACAATGCAACTAATAACTGCAAAGTTGCCTTTCAGTTAATCATACAACTCGAAACATAAAACATATATCCAGTTATGGACCTTTTGAAATCCAAATCTTGAGCATAGTTTGCATCCACATAGCCAATTTGTAGTAGTAGAATTCAATCGAATATACACTAAAATCTATCTGTAGAGCTTCTCAGATACCTCATGATCCATTTAGTAGCCTGCCAATGAGTCTTTCCCAACTTGTGCACGTTTTTCTCACAGCATTGACTGCATATGAAATATCTAGTCTAGTGTACACCAGACATACATCAGGCTACCTATTGCATTAGCATATGGCAAATTTGACATGTGTTCCCCCATCTCTTTAGTACTAGATGATAGATCTATTGAGAGCATGAAATAAGCTACAAATGGAGTACTAATTGGCTTGAACTTATCCATCCCAAAACGCTCTAATACTTTCTCTATATAATTTTATTGAGATAGGTACAATAGTTCCGCATGTCTGTCCTGGATGATCTTCATGCCCAAAATCTTCTTCGCATTGCCCCAAATCCTTCATCTCAAATTCATAACTCAATTGAGCTTTTAAAACATATTATCTCATGTTTCTAGAGGCAATCAACATATTACAACATACAACAACAAATATACGAGAAGGTTATCACTACATTTCTTATGATATACATAATAATTGTAACTGTTTCTAGTATATCCTATCTTGGTAATAAAAGTATCAAACCTCTTATGAGACTACTTCAAGCCATATAAAGATATCTTCAAAAGATATGCTTGATTTTCTTTCCAAAAAATAACGAATCTCTCTGGTTAACTCATGTAGATTTATTTCTCCAACTCACCATGCAAAAACGTTGTTTTCACATCTATTTGCTCAAGTTCCATATCAAACAGAGCCACCATGGCTAGTAACACACGAATAGAAGTATGTTTTACAACTAGGGAGAATACCTCGTGAAAGTCAATTCCTTTTCTTTGAGTAAAACCTTTAGCAACCAATCATGCTTTGTATCTAGCATCTTTTAACATTAGGAATCTCGTTCTTTTTCTTGTAGATCCATTTGCAACCTACAATCGTTTACCATTTAGGTACATCAACCAACTTCTATGTGCTATTCTTATGTTGAGACTCATTCTCTTCACTCATAATTGTAACCTATTTATTGGAATCTAAACAAGAAATGGCCTCCTTATATTTAACTAGATCATCACCCACAAACTCTTTAGCCAAACTTAAAGCATAAGCAACCAGATCTGAATATACAAACCATTGTGGTAGTTTGATCTACCTACTCTCTATCATGAGCCAAATAAAAGTTTTGTAGTGAATCATTTTTCTATTGCTGATTAGGTGCCAATGCGTTTTCATTAGCTTCATCTACTACATTCTGTTTCCCTTTTGAAACTTGTTGAGTATTAATTTCAAACTTCACTTTCTCCTTGATGCCTTGTTGACTATTTTTACCCTACTCGATCTTCTTCATCATGGTAGACTCATCAAATGTCACATCTCTAATGACAATTAACATGGAGCCTTTGTCATCATCATACCACAAATGATAAACTTTAACTCCAATTGCATAGCATAGGAAAATGCACTTCATAGCCCTCGACTCAAGCTTTCCATCACAGACACAAACATAGGTTGGATATCTAAATACTGTTAGATTTAAGTAATCAGTAGGAGACCCAAACCAAATTTTTATTGGTCTTTTGGAGTTGAAAATAGTCGATGGTGACCTATTCACCAAATAACAAACACCATTAATTACTTCTACCAAAAAATTCTTGGATAGTTTGGCGTTAAAGAGCATGCATCTAGTTTTCTACAAGATAGTCTTGTTTATCCATTATGTAACTCCATTTTGCTGTGGTGTATGGATAACTGTGCGATGCCTCATAATTCTTTTCTTATTGTAGAATTCCTAAAATTTCTTGTTGCAAAACTCCAATCTGTTGTTAGTCCTCAAGCGTTTGATCCCATTTCCTATGTGCTTCTCGATCAAATATTTTCATTGCTTGAATTTAACAGACACCTCATCCTTATGCTTCAGCATATATACCTATACTCTCTGTGAGAAGTCATTAATGAATGTTAGCATATACCTAGCACCTCTTTTTGAAGAAACCTTGAAAAGGCTCCCAAAGATTTGAGTGAACGTAATCTAAAGTACCTTTGGTTTTGTGAACTGTTGTGCTGAATTCCACCTTATGTTGCTTGCCAAGAACATACTACTCGTAGAAATCCAGCTCTCCAGTCTTCTTCCACAAAGCAAACCTCATTTGCTCAATTTTGACATCTCCTTCTCACTCATATACCTAAGTCGCATGTGCTATAAACTCGTAGTATTATTGATTGATGAAGAAACCATTGCAGCACTAGAAACTGTGCTATCGTGCATTATGTAAATCTTATTTCTTTTGTCTCCTTTCATGATAAGCAGTACACCTTTAGAAACCTACAGAACTCCATCTTGAGCTTTGTACTCAAAGCCATTCTTGTCCAGAGTATCCAGTGAAATTAGGTTTTTCTTTAGATTATGAACATGACGCACATCTATTAAGGTCCTCACCATATTATTATGCATTTTAATACTAATTGAGTTAATTCCTGCAACTCCTGCAAGAAGCATCATTTCCCATAAGCGCTTTACCACCATCATATTTCTAATAAGTGGTAAACTAATATTCTCATAGGCATGTGTGGTAGGAATAGTCACTATCTAAAATCCACTTTAAACTCAGAAGACTCTCAATAACATTGAGAAACAAGCCTACCATCAAACTTATCCTCAATAATTTTTGAAACATTATCTCCATGTAACAGTTTTGATTGAATGCTATTTAATAAAATGGCTATCTTCATCTTATATAGTTGTGATTTCTTTACATGCATTAGGTTAAAACCCTTAATTCATATAAGACTACGTGACTTGGTCATGCACATGATGGTGATCATGAAGCAAGTCTCTATGGTCATGATTTTTAATATTCCAAGTCATAGAAGCTTACAAGGTGGAGTATCTAATATTAAGATAGACTTACACCAATGATGTATACTCCAAGGAGTTGGACATTGTTCCATTTCATGGGCAATTTGTTTTAGACATGGATGCATGTTAGTGAGTGCTTGTTGGAGAACAAGTTCATTGAAAACTCACTTAGTGAAACCACAAAGTTGTAGTGGTATGTTGGTAGTTTTAAATTCTCTAGCTTATGATAGTGCATATAATGAGTCCTTTAACTTGAGGTTTTCACAATAATCTTGTATTTAGGACCTTGTACTTTGATTTTTCTCTGACCATACCTCAGGCTTAGTTTGGGCATAAGCTACTTAAGTATGGAGGTTGATGAGATCTAAGATGGGATTCATTTCACCCGTTTGTGAAGAATGGGTTGATCTCCCATGTATTCTATGATCAATTCTAAGAAATCCTTACGTAAGGTGATATGACAATTTGGAAAAAGAGTTTTTCAAAGTTTCAGGTCATAATGAGGAATTGAACATCAAGAATAGATACTTAGTTATTGAAGCCTTTAGGGAGCTGGCAAATATCTTGCCATAGGCCACTTTTTTGAGATAAGAAAGGGAAAGATTGTCCTTACACAGCAATCATATGGTTCACTGTGAATTAGTTCATCTAATTGGTTAGGCTCCATAGGCTTGTGCTAGACATCGACTATAGAGATTGGGTGCTCTTCAACTAATGAAGATTAATTTGATAGAATGATTAGTTTAAAACAGTTTAGACTAATCAAAATATTCAATATTCAATATTCAATAAATCACAAAGAGTTGAAAGCCTATGTCTATTTAATCATTGAACCTAAAGGGTTACACACAAAATCCTAGAACACTCTCATTTGATTAGAAAAAATATAAGGAGTTAGATAATTAAAGTGATCAAGTTTGATGGAGAGAGAACTAGCTAACAAATTATTAGTTGGTCACTATGACTTGATTAATTTAAGTGTTAAATTAATTAAAATAATTTAAAGAGTTAAATTACGTCAATTATATTAAGAAATTAATTTGATTGGTGCCATGTAGCAATTTAATTAGTTAAAGTCAGTTAAGTTGATTTAATCAACTTAAGGAGTAAAGTTAATCTAATTAAATTAAGAGTTAATTTAATTATTAGGAGAATCTAATTTTGGATAGAAAATTAAATGAAAGAGTTCATTTAATAAGTAGTGAGTTGGCATTTTAATTTGAGAAATTAAACATCCAACTTGACTAGCCAATTGGCATCCTAGGTGCTATAGTGGGGAGTATGTGATAGAAGCTTCCTAAAGCTTCTACCTCACACTATATAAACCCTCTTGGTGTCGAGTTGCATTTTTCCCTCCATCAAGTGGTAATCTCAGGTGTTGAGAGAAACTACCCACCAGGTTCCCTCGAACAACTTCTCTCTTTCTCTAAAAAAAGAAAAAAAAATTCTCTCACTTTCTTCATTTTTCTCCTTCCTCCTCCTCAATCTCTAGCTAATTGAGAGAGGATTGAAAGTGGTGTTAGGTGTGTGGATTTCCTTTAGAGGCATAACACTTGGTTTGCTTGTGTTGGTGATTAAAGATCTTTCAAGGTTGAAGACAGGTTTTGGTGTTTCTTCATTGCCGATGGTTTTTCAAGGTTTATTGCTATTTGCTGCCTCATATTTTTCACTTTGGAAGAGTTTAGGACTGCAAGACTTGCTGTGGTTGTTGGCCATTGGAGAGGAGTGGGAGATCTTTGGAGAAAAAGGCAAATATTTTGTCTAGAAGACGTTCCTTTGGAAGATCTTGCTAGTTACCTTTCAAATTCTCAATTAACGTAACTTTATTTAGCCTTTAAATCAATTATTGAGGCATGAAATAGATCCTTGGGTTGAGGATGCGTTAGTTAATTTTTGTCTAATTTGCAATTATTATGGATTCTGGCACCTCTTCTACTTTCAAGTAGTATCGAAGCCAATTTTATGCCTAATTTTGGATTTGTTGTATTGATTCTAAGATTTTTATTTCTTGATTCAATTGATGGATTTAAGATTTAGGAGTTGGCGTATGTGGCTCTATATGCATTGAATTGGAATATGTCAATGTGTACTTAATTGTGAATTACATGTGTTGGTAAAAGTTTTAATTCAAATATTACTATGTTAAATATTAATTTAGCATGTTGACTATTGCTTAAAGATATTTTAGCAACTTTTGGATCCAATTGGATTGGAGTTACTTGATGTTGTTTAAAGGATAATGATTCTTCCTTAGATTTAATTTTTGAAGCACTTTGAGCACTTTAATTTCTAGTTCTTAAAGGTGCTCATAGTCATGAAATTTGTCAAATTTGAGTGAAATTGAGTTATAGTTGTGTCCATAGAGTTTAGAGTACAAAACCACATAAAAGGGGATCAAAACAAGCCACTAGATGGCTAGGTACAAACTACTGCCTAGCTCGGCAGGCAGTGGGTGCATTGTGCACATGTTTGCCATGTGCTAGGGCAGGCAGCCATGGGTAGTATCACGCCATGGCTGCTTTGAGGCTGTCTTGGTCTCGTTTTGTGCAACTTTGGTGCTTCTTACTTGATTTTTCATGATGCACAAATGTTGTATAAGTGTTTAAAGTAATGTTAGACATTTTTTGCTAGCTTTTAAGATCAAATTTAAGTGTCCACTTCAAGTTTGCGCAAAATTGAGTTGCATAAGAGTTATGCTTAAGTTTGCCTTGAATTAATTATTTATGTGATAAGTATTTAATTGTTAAATTGAATGTTAATTCTAGCTATTGTTCATTTAATTGTTAAATAGATGATGGATGTATGGGGATGAACATGAGATTTTAATTTAATTTAATTAAAGTTAAAAGTTGATTGAATGGGTTGTATTAAATGGTACTTGCATGCCTTTTGATTTTCTACCTTGTAATTGTTATGAGCATATAACTCTAGGGGTGAGGTTTTTTTACTCTTGTACATTATTGCAAGGAGGTAAAGGAGGCCAAAAGGATTAAAGAAGTTTGAAGAACCATGAATGTATGGGATATATTCATATAATAGATTTATTAATTTAATCGACCTACCTAAATCAACTAAGCAGTGTACCTGTAGCTCTAAGTGCACTGCTTGGTTATGGCTCATGGTTATCCCAACTTTAGATGTATGCTAGGTTTATTTACTTATATATGTTTTCTTTATCCTAATAATGTATGTGATGCATGGTTACGATAGAGAACCTAAATAAACAAAGATAATAAATTGATGAGATCATCCAAGCAAGAAAATCCCTCAACTTAAAGGAGTCTAAGTTCAAGAAAATATTAACTCAAATTCAATAATATTAAACTAGATTTTAATAAATCTAAGCTTTCTTCTAATAGGCAAGTGACATGACATGCTACCTCCATTTTATGTCGGCTTATGAGTTATGGGATACATCATTGGAGGAAAGCTATAGTCATTACCTCGGAATATAATGTACTTTACTTTAAAATTCACTATAACATTATCTCACAAGTCGTGGAATGCCTATAGTTGAATTTTTAATTAAAATCAATTGGTAGGTCTGACTTAACACCTACTAGTATAGATATCGCATGAGCCATGAGTTTATACAAAAAGTGACGCAAAACACATGAAGGATTGCATAGAGATGCAATTGGTAATAGTTACCTACCTTTTGATCATTAATGGATGTCTCATGAGTCATGGGTCCATAAGTGATGCCATAAGGCCTTGATTCTCACTAGAAAATATGATTTTCTGAATTTCTAAAAGGATAAGGAACTTGATAAAATAGTGGGAGCAAAATATGTTTGAAAGATCATAATCATGTTCTAATATCAAATTCAATCAAATGCTTATATTTTATTTTTTGCTTTTGTAGATTTGCAAAATTTCAAACAATGGCTAAAAATCTACTAACCATCATTTTGGAAATCAATAAACTTACCAAGCTGAACTATCACAATTGCTTCGTAACCTCAAAATTGTTCTTAACTCTAATAAGAGGACATATGTTTTAACTCAAAGTCCACCAAATATCATTGGTGAGGATGCCAATTAAGAGGCTTGAGAAATATTCACAAAAATGGATAGAGGATGACCTCCAAACTTGTCCCTCTTGATGGCATCCATGTTCAATGAGCACCAAATATCTTATGAGAACATGAAAAGTGCTGCTGAGATTCATTTTCACCTACAAGAATTGTATAGTGTGCAAATGAGGCAAGAATGATACATGCTATTGGAGAAGCTCTTTAGACCTTAGATGATCGAGGGGTCTAGTGTTCATGATTATGGTCTCAAAATGATTGGGCTTATTGAGAAACTTGCAAATTTGGAATTAATCATGGATAATGACCTCTATGTGGATTTGATCCTCTAATCCATGCCGAGTTCATTTGACCAATTTGTGATGAACTTTAACATGTTGAAATAAGAAGTCACAGTCAACTAATTGCTCAACATATTGGTATTGCAGAGGCAATGTTGAAGAAATTTGAGCCTTTAATGCTTGCTTTCTCCTCTTAATTTATGGGTTCTAGAGGAAAAAAGAAACGGGGTAAGAAGAAAAAAGAGTTCTTCTTTGAAGGGGAAACAACCATAAAAGACGTATGGAGGGGTTAAGAAAAAAAAAAGATAAAAAGGATGCCACTTGTTTCTATTATAGTGAAACCGACTATTGAAAGTGAAATTTTAAGGTGTATCTTGCAACCTTTGGGAAGGGTATGTTCTTTATTTAAGTGCATTTAACTACCATTTTTTTCTCATAAGTATTTGATACTGTATGTAGTTCTCACATTCGTAATTCTTTACAAAGGATTGAAAAAAGAATGAGTCTAAGTGATATGGATATGATCCTCTACCTCAACAATAGTGTAAATGTTGCAACCAAGGTGAAAGGCGTGATAAAGTTAGACTTAGGGAATTCTACTGTTATACTTGATCTTTGTTATTATATATCAAATCTTGTGAAGAATATTATTTCAATTCGTGTCTTAGACAATGAAGGAAATGATTTTTTAATCTCGAATAAGAACTTGCAAGCAATAAAGAATGGTTTTTTAATTGTTAATGGTACACTTAGTAATGGATTGTGCTTTTTAGATTCTTAACCATCATTTATGCACATTCAACAAAGCAACAAAAGAATGTTAGATAACCCAAAAACTGCATCCCTTTAGCATGCAAGACATAGACATATTTTCAAGAATAGGATGAACAACTTAGTAGCCCTCAAATCACTAAATGCTAGTGGATTAGAGGATCAACCTACTTGTGAGTATTATTTGAAAGGAAAAATAACTAAAGCTCCTTTTGTGGGATAAATAGAGCGGTCCATAAGTTTTTTGGATTTGATCTATATTAATGTATGTGGACCGCTATAGTTAGTGCAAGAGGACCTTCATTGATGATTTCACTCGATTCGGACATATGTATCTTATGAGGAATAAGTTCAAAGCCTTTGAAAAGTTCAAAAGGCATAGGAATGAAATAGAAAAGAAGCTAGAACTTAGTATTAAACTATTTGATCGAATTGAGGAAGAGAATACTTAAGTACTAGATTCTAGAGTTATCTGAGAGAGATTGGGATTCTTATAATGGACTCCACATGGTACACCCTAACATAATGGAGTATTCAAAAGGAGAAACTGTACATTATTAGGCATGGTACGGTCCATGTGAACTTCTCCGATGTCTATGTCTCCCTTTTAGGATATGCTATTGAGATGATAGCAAGGATACTAAATGTAGTACCCTTAAAGTTGGTGCCAAAGACATTGCATGATATATGGTTTGGCAAAACACTTTTTCACTCTTATATAAGAGTTGAAGGGTCTCTTACCTATGTTAAGAGACTAGAATGAGGCAAGTTAGATATGAGATTGACTTTGTACAAGTTTGTTGGATACCCAAAAGTCTTTGGGTTATTATTTTTGTAATCCCCTGGAACAAAAGGTGTTTATTTCAAGGAATGCCACCTTTTTGAAAAAAAAAGTTTCTATTAGATAGAAAAGGCATTGTTGTTGAACTTGATAAAGTTCAAGATGATTATTCTATCTCACAAGTAATAGATATAAAAGGGTCTAACAAGCCTAACACATAACTTCCTAGAATATTGGAGTGAAACAGGGAGCAACCTAAAAAGTTTGGATTCTTTCATGAGATAGGACAAGTGGATAGTGATCCAAGGACTTATGAAAAAGTTATGTCAGACATAGATTTGGGTCTGTGGCTTAAGGCCATGAAATCTAAATGGACTCCATGTACTCCAATAAAGTTGGACTTTGATACATCCACCGAAGGGTATAGTACCTATTAGCTGCAAGTGGATCTATAAGCATTAGCTAGGAGCGGATAGAGAGTTAATGACCTTTAAGGCTAGACCAGTGGCAAAAGGTTATAATCAAAGATTCGATATTGACTTTGAGAAAATCTTTTCACTGGTCACTATGCCTAAGTCTATAAGGATTATGCTTGCCATAGCCACTTACTGCAACTGTGAATTTGAAAAATGGATGTAAAGATTGCTTTTCTCAATGAAAATATTGATGAGAACATCTATATGGAGCAACTACAAGATTTTACATTCAAATAGAATGAGCAAAAGGTTTACAAACTCTAATGGTTCATTTATAAACTAAAACAAGTATCCTATAGTTGGAATATATATTTTGATGAGACAATCAAATCATTTAGCTTTACTAAAAATGTCTATAAGTTATGTATGTATAAAGAGGCTATTAGGAGTTTGATACAGTTTATTGTGCTTTATGTCGATGACATCTTTCTCATTGAGAATGAGAAAGAGACATTAGAGTGTACTAATGAATGGTTATCCTTACAATTCTCTATGAAGGATTTAGGAAAAACATCATTCATATTGAGAATATAGATTTATAGATATAGATCAAATAGGATATTAGGGCTTTCTTAATCGACGTATGTTGACAAGATACTAAAGAGGTTTAGTATGGAGAAATCCAAGAGAGGATACCTCTTAATAGGACATGGCATTTGTCTCTCCAAGTCTATGGCCCTAAGACTCAGGAAGAGAGAAAGAGGATGTCCCATATACCTTATGCATTCTCCATTAGAAGCATAATATATGTTATTTAATGTACGAGACTGAATATAGCTCACACTCTAAGTATCATGAGCTGCTACCATCCAATCTCGATGAGAGTCACTGGAAAGCTATGAAATAATCCTTAAGTATTTGAAAAGAACTAAGGATTTGTTTCTTATATATGGTAATAGAGAAATGAAAATTGAGTAGTTTTTGGATTCTAGTTTTCAATCCAATGAAGATGACTTTAAATCAATTTCTCGATTTATATTTTATATCAATGGTAGTGAGGTACGTTGGAAGAGTTCCAAATAAGACATCGCGGCTGATTTCACTATTGAGGTTGAATATATTGCAATGTCAAACACTGTAAAAGAAGATGTTTGGATGGAAAACTTTATCTAAGAGTTGGACATAGCTCCTAGTGTGCAGGAGTCAGTAGTTGTCTACTGTGACAACAATGGAGCTATTGTGCAAGCAAAGATATTGAGATCTTTTCAACGATCCAAGCATATTTTGAGGTGTCATCACTTAATTAAAGAGAGCATTGATAGAGATGGCATCCAAATAAAGAGAGTTGTCTCGAAAGAGAATATAAGAGATCTATTGGCAAAACTCCTAACGCAAAAGGTCTTTGAAAAATATCTTGAGAGATGGGCTTGAGGACTATAGGGAATTAGCTTTAAGGCAAGTGGATGATTGTTGGAATAGTGCCCCACAAGCTAAATAGATTGACATGTACAACTACTTTATGTAATAGTCTTGATTGAATGATATTCAATAAAATGGCCATCTTCATTTTATGCTTTTATGATTTCTTTACATGCATTTGGTTGAAGGCCTTAAATCATATAGGACTACAGAACTTGATTACACAGATGATGGTGATCATGAAATAAGTTTTTATGGTCATGATTTTAAATATTCTAAGTAATAGAATCTTATGAGGCATGTAATCTAATATTCGAATAGACTTAAACTAATGATGCATACTCCAAGGAGTTAGATATTGCCCTATTTCCTGGGCAATCTATTTAGACATGGATGCACATTCGTGAGTGCTTATTGGAGAAAAAGTTCACTGAAAACTCACTTTGAGAAACCACAAGGTAGTTGTAGCGGCATGTCAATAGTGATAAATTCTCTAGCTTACAATAGTGCATATAATTAGTCTTTTGACTTGAGGTTCCATAGTAATCTTGTATTTAGGACTTTATGCTTTGATTTTTCTTTGGCCGCATAGCAGGTCACTTGGGGCTTAGTTTAGGCATAAGCTACTTAAGTATGGAGGTTGGTGAGTTTCAAGATGAAATTTGTTTCGTCTAGTTGTGAAGAACAGGTTAATCTCCTATGTATTTTAAGATGATTGATTCCAAGAAATTCTTGTGCAAGGTGATATGTCAATTTAGAAAAAGAGTTTTCCAAATTTGAGCTCATAATGAGGAATAGAACATCAAGAATAGATACATAATTATTGAGGCTATTAGAGAGCTAGCAAATATGTTGCCCTAGGCCTCTTTTGGGAGGTAGGAAATGGAAGAACCATATTTGCATGGCAATCATAAGCGGTAATGGTTCACCCTTAATTAATTCATCCAAATGGTTGGGCTCCATTGGCTTGTGCTAGACATTGACTATGGAGATTGGATGCTCTTCAATTAATGGAGGTTAATTGGAGTGATTTGTTTAAAAGAGTTTAGAATAATTGAAATATTTGGCATTAAATAATTCACAATGAGTTGCAAGCCAATGTCTGATTAATTGGTGAACTTAAGGGGCCACACACAAAAACCTAGAACATTCTCACTTGATTGGAGAAATCATCTAAGGAGTTAGATAATTAAAGTAATCAAGTTTGAAGGAGAGAGAACTAGTTGACTAATTATGAAATGGTCACTATCGATTAATTAGTTTATGTGTTAAATTAATCAACATAATTTAAAGAGTTAAATTAGGCCAATTAAATTAGGGAATTAATTTGATTGGCGTCATGTGGCAATTATATTAATCAAAGTCAACCTAAAGAGTTAAGTTGATTTAATTAACTTAAGGATGTGAGTTAATCTAATTAAATCAAGGGTTAATTTAGTTAGTAGAAGAGCCTAATTTTGGAGGAAAAATTAAATGTAAGAGTCCATTTAATAATTAGTGAGTTGGCATTTTAATTTGAGAAATTAAAAATTCAATTTAACTAGCTAATTGGCATCCCAGGTGGCAATGTGAGGAGGGTGGATAGAAGCTTCCTAAAGCTACCACCTCACACTATTTAAACCCTTTTCTGGTCACTTTGAAGCTTAATTTCAACTGCATATTCTTTCTATAATGTGGTGATCTCATGTGTTGAAAGAAACCACCTACTAGATTCCCTCCAACAATTTTTCTCTCTCCAAAAAAATGAAAAAAAAACTTCTTTACACTTTCTTCATCTTCTTCCTCATATCTCTAGCTAATTGAGAGAGGATTGAGAGTGGTGTTAGGTGTGTGGATTTCCTTTAGAGGCACAATGCTTGATGTGCTTGAGTTGGTGATTGAAGATCTTTCAAGGTTGAAGGCGATTTTTGGTGTTTCTTAATGGCCAGTGGTTTTGCAACATTTTTTCTATTTTTCTGTCTCTTTTTCTTCACCTTGGAGTGGTTTTGGACAGCAAAAGTTTCTGTAGCAGCTGACCATTGGAGAGAACTTGGAGATCCTTGAAGAAAAAGGCGAAGATCTTGCTTGGAAAGAGTTCCTTTGGGAGATCTTGCTAGTTATCTTTCGATTTCTTAATTAAGGTAGCATTCTCTAGCATTTAAATCCATTATTGAGGCATGAAATAAATCCTTGGATTGAAGATGTGTTAATTAATTTTTACCTAATTTTTGCAATTGTTATGGATCCTAGCACATCCTCTATTTTCATTCATGACTTTTTCTTTTTCTTTTATTGAATGATTTGATGTAACATTTATGAGAGACATATTGATCTCCTAACACCTTTCCTGCAGGTTTTTATATTACATATTTGAGCTTCATGTGGCATGATGAAGCCTAAATACATCATTAGAAGCTAAAGTGGCTTCCATTATCAAGAATTTTACCAAACAAGTCTTGCAATGCGTTCTAGTGCCCTAAGAGACAAGCAAGGTGATTTGCCCTAGTGACCTACACTACTTCTCTAGTAAATCCAAACAATGTTGTTTCTATTGACTCTAATGCTGTGTTTCTCAAATCAATTTGCTGGAAGACCTCAAGAAATAAGATATTCATCGAACTACCCCATTTATGAAAATCTTAGATACTTCATAATTGGAAATTGATGCTATTACACTAGTGCATCTTGGTGTGGTAAGTTACTACTTTTAGGTCTTTTGGCTCGAATTGAATGATACATATTGCCTCATTAGTTTCTGTGGCTACCATCCGAAGGTTCATTATGTAAGTGAGTGCTTAAGCTCATACCTTTCTAGCTCGATGTGTCTCTTTTTTAATTGGGCCTCAGCTATCATGTGAATTGTGCCTTTCATCAACTACTCTCTCCTCAGCTTCTTCTTAGTTTTAGCTCGATTACCTTTATTCCTTTGCTCAAATAGAGCTTCTCTAGCTTTGTGAAATTTATGATGAGCTGTAGGGACTTCAATAAAAAATTGTCCAAATATCCATTCCTTACTAGTTGCTCCAACTCATTCCTAATGTGGTCACACTTTTTTGTTATATACCCATTTTATTAAGTAACTGATATAATTAATCCAACTTGGGTTGGAAAGGTAGATCTATTGAGGTGCGAGGCAATTGCAATATGTTTCTGTATTCAATGGAGTGCATAATTTGTTCAATAGGTACCTTCAAGGGCATGCAATGATCAAATATAGGACCAAAGGGAGGTGATTGAGGTATATTACATAACACTTGTCTTAACTTCTAGTCTTGTTTAGACTTCTTAATTGCATTACGATCTTCTATTTTATCTTTTTCTTCTCCTCTAATTTTTTCTCCTCTCCTTGTATGTATACTTCTCAGCCCTTCTCAAAAGGTCACCATAGTTGTTGGCAGGTTTATGTATCAGTACCCTAAAAGAAGAGCTAGGTTGGAACACTTGAGTGAATGCATTGGCCAACACTTTTGGAGTTGATAAAGGAACCTTCAAGGTAGCTATGGTAAAATGTTTAACAAAATTCCTTAATTTTTTACATTCCCCTTGTTGGAAAGAGAGCAAACTTTGAACACTTCCTTGATACTACTTTTCATTATGAACTGGTGTAAAAATTTGTTGGAGAAATATTCAAATAAATGTATGGAACAAGGAGGTAGCTACCTAAACCATCATTAGGTGGCCCATTCCAAGGTAATTAAGAATATTTGACACTTCACTCCATCTAAATATTGATATAATAAAGCTAAATTCTCAAATTCATAAAGATAATTTGGGGATCGAATCCCCTAGTGTACCTTAGCATGGAAATGAACCTACAGTTATCGAGGAAAGGATATAGTAGGATAGATTTTCCAAAAAGAGAGGCCTTAACACTTTTCCTTTGTTCTTCAACTAATTTTCTCTTCATTTCTCTCAATCTCTCCGCATATTCTCTATTTATGCAATGACATTGACTTGAGGTTGTCCCCTAACTTTCTGCTTGATAGAGAGTAGAAATAGTTGGCTTCTAGCTATTACTTTCTCTGCCTCTACTATCTTTTTGTTAAGATTTTTAAGTTCTTGCCTCCTTGGCAAATCAAGCGCCTCTGGCTATTTAGTCATCCTATCTAGAGATAGGCCTATAGGTACAATAGTAGGTTTTTGTTCCTCAGGTAAGACTATACCAAGATTGAGAGAAAGAGGAGGTCTAGCTACCGAAGTGCCTTGCGCCACCATCCCTAATATGCGTACTGCTATAAAGGAGCCTGCACTTGTCCTGTACCTAAGGTCAATGGAATAGATGAAATAGATGCTTTTCTTAATGATTCTGGAATTGATGGATGGTATTTTGATTGTAAGTATGGGCGAGGTAATATTAGCAGTATTCGGAAGGGCACTAGAATAGAAAATAGAAGACCTAGCAATGGCATCCCTGGCACAAATGGTAAAGTCAATGGGAAAGGCATAGTGAAGGGTACCACAATAGAGTCGATTTTGGTATTCTGGGTAGCTAAAAAAGAATTAAGTGCAAAACATAGAAAACTCCATTGTTATGCTATCATATGTCACATAAGACACTGAATTTTGGGTTTTAAATCTAAGTTATGTTTCAACGAAATAAAATATGAATTTAATAAGTTGGGTTTAAATTAATTCTAGATTAAGTTTTAATTGACAATTGAGGAATAACAATTGAGAGATTAATTTATAAATGAGAAAATAACTTGATTGTCCAAAATTATAAATTTTAGAGACTAGTGTGGGTAAAGTTAAAAGTTAAAGGACTACAATATAATTAAGTTAGGACCTAATTACCCATAGTAAAAAAATGTTAGGGGGATGATCTGCAATAATTAAGCTTCTAAATGACTAAATTAAAATTTTGGGGTCAAATTGTAAGTCAAACATTACTTTGGAGTGCAATTGAAGTTGGCTAAAAATCTTAAGGGTCTAATTGAAGCGGTGGGAAACTTTGGGGTCAAATTGAAAGGACTGTAAAATACTTTTATATATGTAGGATTAAGGATGAAATTTAATCAAAATTTTAAAATCCACCCTAATTATATCCCAGTGGTGAATCAATAAAAAATGACTAGAAAATTGGAAATTGATACTGTAAAAAGCTTTCTCTTAGCTCAACATGCAAAAGCATACACAAAACACAAAAAACCATTGAATATTTTGCCAAAAAAATAAGG
>JACGDI010003537.1:599143-610343 GCA_014898725.1 Jacaranda copaia | reverse complement strand
GTCTAGCAGTAGTGCGTGGTGGCAGCTGTTAGGAAGTTAGCATAGATTTAAATTCCAAACTTGTCTGGACTATTTTTGACTTGAGATTAGATCTCGATTTGAACTAATTTGGGTAAATTTTGTAATCAAATTTTAATTCAATTAATTTTCCAAATGTAATTGAAATTTTGGATCCAAGCCTAATCATAATATGAACTAATATTGTTAAACTTTGGTTTGGCCTAAGTTATGGATTAATCTTATAACTATTATAGTATTGAGCCTAATTAGTTTGAAGGATTATCAAATTGCCATTACAACCTTAAGTAAGACTTTAACAACTTCTTTACTGACTCGTTGCATTAAGAATAGTGATATTTTAGTATCTTAAACATTTGAGTATAACATGAAAATTTAGAAAATTATGACTAAACACATAAATTAATTGAGGAACTTGAAAATGATATTTAAGTGCATTAAAGTTGTGATTCAAAAATCAACATGATGTTGATATAGTTTAGCTTACTCTGAACTTTGAATTGAATAGAAAACAAGGATATGGACTCTCCAAACAACCAAGGATTACCACATTTAATTGTCTTAATCATTTAAGTATGAAGCAGTGATTAAAGGATATGCTAGAATATAATAAATTAGGCCTTAAAACTTAGTAAAAAAACTAATTGTATTCATACACATGATTTAGATATAGTTAATCCGCTTATAGCGTCGATTATCTTATATAAGTCGTTGGATTGACTAGGAAATAAGGTTGTGAGTAGTCCAAATAACTAAGGAACTCCAGCCATGGTTACCAGGTGAGTTTGTTCAAGATTTCTTTGCTGGACAAAGAACATATATGCTTGCTATTATGTCCTTGTTGCTTGATCCTTTTGTGTTGAATTTGACAATTTGCCTAAACTGTTCTTCATTGCTTGTGGTTCTTGAGCTATTATTATCTAACTTCCCAATCTCACCTTGATGTGAACTTTTATTTTATATATTTATATTATTAAATAAATCACTATTGTTTGATCCTTCTTTGTTAAAGTTTTTTGTTCACCCGCACTAGTTTGATCTTTGATTCTTGTTGTAATCTTGACAGTCAATTTGGACTTTTCTTCTCCTTTGCCCGTGATTCTTTAGTTATTGTTATTTGAATTCCCAATCTATCTTGGGATGTTGAATTCCTTAATTGAATTATTAATTTGATTCATGCTCTCACAAGTTTTGAGAAAATAAATAGTTTGTGAAATATTACCATACATTGCCCCTTATTGCAAGAAAATATGCTTTTTGCTACAATACTTTTAACTTCACTAAAAATAATGCAGTAAAAAAGGACTATTTGCTATGATTTTTCTATTTGTAGTATAAAATTTCAAATATGTAGTAAAGCTCATATTAAATACTACATTTCATCTTATCGTAGTAAAAGATATATTTATTTACTACAATTTTTACATGTGGTGAATAATATATTACTTGTATTACTATTTTACATAAACCAAGGTAAAAAGATGATAATTTGCCATACTTTTTCATTAATGAAGTAAAAATAATAGAAATTACGAAAGTTTGATAGCAAAGATTAAGATCTAAATACGAATATTTCACTAAAAGTAGAATTTAAAATATATTGAAAGCTATGTTTAATCAATAATATTTAAGGTAAAAAAATTGTTTACAATTTTTATTATTAAAAAAATATTTATTTAACTTAATTGAATTCTAAATTAACAAATAAAACCCTCCAAAAAATTCTTAACTACTCATTGTTTTAATTAATACAATTAGAGGTAAAATAAAATTTTTATTGCAACTATTATTAAAAAATGCTTGATTAATTAATCAGATACTTAGTTTAGTTAGTTAGAAAAGTTTCTTAAAAAAGTAGGAAAACCCAAGTCTGGAAGTAAAATAAAAATTCGCCCCTAATAATTTTTACTATCAAAGAATTGATAAGTTAATCAAATATATTTAAATTAGCTAATTAGCAACAAAGTGACCATTAGTCTAGTGGCATCATCTTCAAATACATAAGTAGAAGGTCAAGAGTTCAAGTCTTAATGAACTCGCGGTGCATGTGGATAAATAAAAAAGGTAGTTCAATAGTAAAATTCCTCAAAATATCCTAAAATAATTACTATATTTAATTGTGGTTAGAATTTATTTAAATATTTAGTACATTTTTCGAAATGTGATGACTAATTAAAATATACTACATTTTTTCTAATTATGGTGAAAGGTAGTATTGTATTTGATAGCTTTTTTACAACAAATTAAATTTATAGTAATTGAAGATAGTTTTGTAGTTAAAGATAGTTGCTACAGTTGAAAAAGTGTAGCTAAACTTTCACGTCGCTTGCTATGGCTACAGTTAGAAAAGTGTAGTACAAGCATAATTAATAACGTTTACTGCACTCAATTGCTATTTACTATACATATTTAATTTTAGTAAAAAGCAATTTTTTTTAGTGCCTTTAGACTAATTGTGATTCTTGATTGATCATGATTTATCTTGTTTCATTTGAAATTGGCGATTGTATTGGAAAAACTGAAAAGAGATTTCAAAATATTTTTTGTGTCATTGCCATGGCTTTTAACTTGGCATTAGCCCGATATTAATTGCTTGATTGTTTGTTGCCATGGCAAATTGGCATATTAATTGAAAATGTTGTTGGATGTATTATACTATTCAGTACTTGATATTCATGGGGGTAGGCCTTGGGATTAGCTTGAAAGACGATTGGGCAAAATAGACTAACGGTGGTTGGTCTTTTGGCTAACACCCTACTAGCTATATATATAATCCTATCCTATGGTCAACTAGAGGTGTCTATGAGCGCGATAAGGCATGTAGCTAGCCTTGCCTTGTGCATGTTTACGTGTCCAAACTGATGACTCAAAACCTGGAGGGATAATGGTTTTCATGTTTGCAAAAGTGGAGCAATAAGGTTAGAGAACCACCATCAGCAAGACTGCAAAAGTGTTTAATACGTAATATTTGTTTCTTGGGACTTGAATATTTGACAAGAATCAAAGTATTATTCGAAAAACATGATGACTTTTCGGCCATACTTATTCAAATCAAACATTATCATTGGTAATGGATGGTGGTGAGATGGATCACTTAAAATTTTGATTGAAATCTTCTCTGACAGCGTCTTGGTAGTTATAACACTTTGTCTTGTTTTCCGTATAATAATTTTGGAAAATCTTTACTATGTTGTTATTGTTAGAATATCTCACTAAGTCATTAGGATTTATGTTGTTGTATTATTTCCTATTATTCTTTACCTTGGATAAGAATGAGTGATGAAGGTAGACTAAACCATGTGACACATGAAGTAACAAATGTAATGAATATATTAATATACTAATTGTATTTGTTAAATTATTGACATAGATATGACAAATGGATTAGAAGTGCCAAATTTGTTCCACGATGTTTTTATTATAAGTTCAATTGTTGATAGGTGTCACTTGTGGAAATTAAATATTTTAGGTTTTGGAATATTTATTATCTTTTATCCAAAAAGCTTGTAGTATGGAGTGAGTAGTACCTTGGTCGAGTAGATATCTCCTAATCTGGGTGTTGCAAAGGTGGTATTAGAGTTTGGGTTTGAAAACCTAAGCTACACTAGGATATGATCCTTGAAATTTGAAAGTTTTGGTTGGCAGAGATTAAGCATGACTTTGAGATTTGAATAGGACATGAATTCTTGGGACACTGTTCGGTCCAAAGGTTGTGAACGATTACAATTGGGTAGTTGACCAACGAATAATCTATTACTCCTAAGGTATTGAACATGTGACTTTGTATATTTGTGAAGAATAATACTCTAGAGAATATACATTGAGTATGATTTTGTCCAAGTGTATTTTAATTGGTATATAAGCCAATGATGACTCCACATAGAGCTGAATTGATGAGTAAGAGATCTTCTTAGATCGTTATTTTAGACATAAGGGTGTATTGTGGCTTAATTAATATAGCTAGTTGGGGAGAGTTGTATGTTGATAATTTGAATCTCCTTGGAATATGGAATATTATGATTAATGGAGGCAAAGTTGACATGAAATTTGGCTAGGGTGTGAACTTCTAGGATATTGCTTGATAGCAAAGAGTAAAGGATTGGCATTAGGATGGCCAGCCAGTATGTAATCCATTATTCTTGAGATCTTTAGCATATGACCTTATTAGCATTTGGTTAAATAATTCTTTCGAGATTGTATTACTACACAGATATATTTGTAATAGTGGAATTTAGAAAGCAAAGGATAACTTCAAGATAATTAATATTTTAATATGTACATATGATGAAAATATGATGATATGACGTTTCACAAGTTGGTATGTCACTGAAGAAATTGATTAGTATGATTACATTGTTGTGTTTGGAAGGAAAACAAGAAATGCCAAGGGAATTATTTAAGATGATTAATGACTAACATGAATATATGGTTATTATTCAAATGTTTGGAGAAACTATTCTATTGATAAAGAAAGAGAGCACATTAGTATGACTACAAAAAGATAATGGAAAAGGAAGAAAGGAAGATTGACTGCAAGAATGGAAATGTGAGGAAGCCACATTGGGAACCCGAGGAAAAAGGAATAATACTGGTCAAGGAGTATGAGAGGCATTTGTGATTGGTACTAGGATTTCAAAGGAAATATCAAGTAAGAGAGTGGAAATTGAGGAAAAAGAATTTGGAGAAATTGAATGGGGATGGTGAGATAAAGAAGACTGTTGTTGGAACCTTGGTCAACAAGATAGTACCAAAGGATAGAGACTATTATGTCGATAAGATATGCTCCATTGTTGAAATTTAATGATAAAGGATATGTAATTAAGAATAAAGACCAATACTTGGGAATGAGAAACTTTAGCTAAACCCTGACCACATAATAGGATCTTAAGTTATGGAGATTAAAACAATATAAAGCTTGAATAAGTATATCCAAAATAGTAACTCATTATAGCATGTCTATGTATTAAACATGATTAAATAAATAATCTTATAGATAATATATCTTATGTAGCTAGTTTTTTGCTTCACAAATTCACATGATCATATGGATCAAATAAAAATCCTAATATTTTGAAAATGAGATTCATTTATACATACATTGATAGAATTGCAGGTAAAGCTCGTATATAGATGAAATTGGAATGTTAATTGAAAATGTTCTAGGTCAATTTTGTAACCCAAATTGATCTAAGCCCATCTTCTCAAGCTAAAATTTTGATACATCGAAAACTAATGCTAACCAAAAATTTCAGTTGGGCACAATTGCAAGTTAATTGCATCATAGTGGACAATTACTAATTAAACAAACTAATAGATTCTAACACTATGTAGAGAATACTGTAGCTAGAAATGAATAGGAAAAGATAGATAATGACACAAACTACTTATGTCAATTTCATGAATAGATAAGATAGTGAGAGAATGTATTCCGAACTTATTTGAATTTCAGATGAAAATCTAGGGACTAAATTCTTTTAAGGGGGGTAAGTTGTAACACCTCAAAATTTGAATCCCTAAACCTATGTTATGTTTCAACAAAATAAAATATGAATTTAATAAATTAGGCTTAGATTAATTCCGAATTAAGTTTTAATTGAAAATCAAGGGATTAACTTGTAAATGAGAAAAGAACTTGATTGTTCAAAATTATAAATTTTAGTGGCCAATGTGGGAAAGTTAAAAGTTTAAGAACTACAAAATAATTAAGTTAGGACTTAGTTGCCATAATAAAAAATGTAAGGGGGTTAATGTGTAATAATTTAGCTTCCAAAGGCTTAAATTAAATTTTGGGGTCCAATTGTAAGTTAGATAGGACTTTGCAGTGCAATTAAAGCCAACCAATAACCTTAAGGGTTTAATTGAAAGCTGTGGAAAATTTTGGGATCAAATTGAAAGGGCTACAAAATACTTTTCTATATATATAGGATTAAGGATAGAATTTAATCAAAATTTCAAAATCCACCCTAACCCTATCTTGGTGGCGAATCATGGGAAAATGACCAAAAAATTGGAAATTAATAACATAAAAAGCTTTCTCTCAGCTCAATGAGCAAAACCATACCAAAAACATCGAAAACCAACAAATATTTTGCTAGAAAAATGAGGTTGAGATAGATGAGCAGTGTGTTTGGCAGTTATGCCACTTTCAGTAGTGGAATAAGGCCTGGCTCAGAAGAGTTCTAGTCGGATTCTCATGGGCAAGGTAGCAATGTCGCCAATTAGGAGTTTTGATCGGTGGTAGTGGAGGAATAGATGCGGTGGTGAAGCGATAGAATTGGGGCTTGCATGGTGATTGTTTAGACAATTAGCTAGCCAAATAGAGACCAATTGGAAAATTGAGTTGGGGATTTGGTTTACCTTGACGAGGTGCACTTGTGGGTGGTGGTGGCCGCCATCTTTGGTGGTGGCATGTGGCGGTCCCACAATGGCACATAGTGGTGGTGACTCCTAGGCAGTTTGCATAGATTTAAATTCCGAACTCATTTGGATTATTTTTTGGCTTGAGATTGGATCTCAATTCAGTTTAATTTGAATAAATTTCAACTGTTGAAATAAGGTTATGAGTAGTCCAACCGGCTAAGGAACTCCTACCGTCGTTACTAGGTGAGTTTGTTCTAGATTACTTTGTTGGGAAAAGAACATCTATGCTTACTATTATATCTTTATTGCTTGATCCTTTTTTGTTGAATTTGAAAGTTTGCCTAATCTATGCTTCCTTGCTTGTGGTTCTTGAGTTATTATCTAACTTGCTAATCTCACCTTGATATGAACTTTTATTTTATATATTTATTTTAGTAAATATATCCCTATTATTATTATTCAATCCTTCTTTGTTAATGTTTGTTGTTCGCTCATACTAGTTTGATCTTCAATTCTTGTTGTAATCTTGACAGTTTATTTGGACTTCTCTTCTTCTTTGCCCATGATTCTTGAGTTATTGTTGTTTGAATTTCCTATCTATCTTGAGATGTTGAATTCCTTAATCGAATGATTAATCCGATTCATGCCCTCACAAGTTTTGAAAAAGTAAATAGTTTGTGAAATATTACCACACATTGCCCCTTACATTAATTGTGATTCTTGGTTGATCATGATTTATGTTGTTTTATCTAAAATTAGCGGTTATGTTGGAAAATCTGAAAAGAGATTTTGAAATATATTTTCTATCATTGCCATGGCTATTAACCTGGAATTAGCTTAATATTAGTTGCTTGATTATTTGTTGTCATGGCAAATTAGCATGTTAATTGAAAATGCTATTGGACGTGTTATAATACTTAGTACTTGATATTTTTGGGGGTGGGCCCTGGGATTGGCTCGAAAGACAACTAGGTAGAATAAACCGATGGTGGCTAATCTTTCAACTGATACCCTACTAGCTATATATAATCATTTCCCATAGTCAACTAAAGGTAACTGCCTATGAGCAGAATAAGGTATGTAGCTTGTTTACGTGTCTGAGTTGATCACTCAAAACTTGGTGGGATAAGAATTTTTGTGTTTGCAAAAGTGGAGCAATAAGGTTGGAGACCCACCAACAGCTCAATTGCAGAAGTGTTTAATATTTCTTGAGACTTGAATATTTGCCAAGAATCAAAGTATTGTTTGAAAAACATGATGACTCTTCGGCCATACTTGATACCTGAACCTCAATAAAAAGCTAATGAATTTTGTGACGTCTCATCTTTGGTATGGGATAGTGGTGATATAGATCACTTAAAATTTTGATTAAAATCTCACCAAATTAATGTCTTCTTCATTTCGTAATGGGGTTTTAATATCTATAGAATATCCACTACTTGAGTGCAACCATCCACTATTACATCATGGATGTGTGTAATTACCACGATTACAATGATATTTTGTTCTAATGCTACGTGTAACATCGATTTCTCTTGGCCTTTTACCTTTGAAGCGTTGATCCTGATGATGCCATCACTTTAGAGCTCGGCTCCTTATGCAGATATTATTGACTGGAGCAATACTAATCCTTAGCTCGGATGGTGCTGAGTAACATCTTGGATTGGTTCCCATCTCATCCTCTTGGGCTCGGTCCTTGGGCACTTGGGCTGGCTTGGACTTTCTCATGCCTTACCATCATCACTAATATAAACAAAATTAAAAGAAATCCTGTTAAAAACATGACAGATGTCTCAGAAATAATTCATTCTGATAGTTATAATCAAATAGATGGGAGCAAGTACGTAACTTCAATGACCTTAGTCGATATGCAGAGTTGTTCAAAAAAAATAAAAATAAATAAATAAGAAGAAGAAGAATTTAGAGAGTGAAATGACATAGAAAATTATTATTTGTTTCTAAATGACATAGAAAATTATTATTTGTTTATGCTTCGGATATTTTATCTTCAAAATATTGGGGCAATACATGATTTCAATATTTAACAATGAAAAGCCAATTCAATAATTCAAATAAGAATAATTCTCAATTCAGAAACGTTGTTGGATTTAACGGGGTAACTTCCAATCAATGCCATCTAATACTAAAAGGACTTGTTTGCTTCATATAATAAGGTATGATAAATACTCTTTCAAATCTTAGTTTTTATTTGCATCATATTTTTATGGTTTATAATATTTTTGTGGCCCAACATGATATCATGGGCCAAGTTGATTAAGTCAAGATAGCTTGATCCATTTTTTATTATTTTAAATTTGATATGATCTGAAATAAAAAAGGCATTCTTGCCCTTGAGGGAAAGAGGGTTTATTAATCAATAAACAGTTAGGATAAAGAAAAAGAACATTGAAATATATGGAGGGTATTTTGAAAATTTACCTTCATAGAAGTTAGGACATTTTGGACATTATAAATTGTAATAACTTTGAGAAATCTTATCAACTAAATATTATATAATGTTAAGTGTGTGATATCATCAATTTTTAAAATCAAAGCAAACAATAGATTATATAGTATTGGATATCATTTCTAGCTTATGTAACATTAGTATATGAATATTGTCTAATTCTATATGCCTAAGCAAACAAGCCTAAAGAATATAAAAATCAAGAGAGTAATATTTTTTTTTTTTTTAAGAAATCCGCCTTGTGTGGCGGGGGGTTTGGCATTGACCCCTACTTTGTATATTAATACTCAAAAAAGGTGTACACATTGTTTTACAATACGAAAGTAGCAAAATAAGGAGTACTACTCCCTTACACCATTTTCAATTCACTAAAAAACTTTAATAAGGAGTACTACTCCCTTACATCAGAAAATTCTACAAAAAAATTCTCTGGATATAGCATCACTTACTTTGTCAGCTTGGTATGTTTATGCCTTTGGAATTCTCTCTTCTTGCTAGATAAATTCTCTTCAAGCAGGCGAGGTCAGTTACTTGAAACAACAATTATGTAACATATCACATTAGGAGATCTACATATATATAGAAACTTAAGGTTATTAGATTAACAAAATAAAGTGGATTTATAATGAATAAAAACTAAATTTAAAGACCCAAAATGCAAAAAAGAAAAAAAAAAGAAAAAATTGAAAAAGTAGGTCTTAAAACCAAGCAAAGGTGAAAAATGCGAAATTGATATGAAAATATTTATATTTATATGTATATCATCTATATTATTATATATAGCATAATGTTGTGGGGCCATAATTGTGCAATTTGACCAACTTCAAAATTTATTGAATTTTTAAATTTTAATTAGATCAAGAAATTCTTATTGGTTTTGATTGTTCATATTTATGCAAAAAATCCAAAATTATTTAGAAAAGTAAGAACTATCTTAAATGTCAATAAAACCCATTTTCTTTATAACAATTAGATATTTATTAACTCCTATAGAGTAATTTTTTTTCTTCAACATTTTAAGATAAAGTCATGCAATATATCTCCATTAAACTACTTTTTTCAATTAAATTTAAATATTAATTTCAAATACAACAATCATGTATGAACTTATTCATCTATTTATCTATGCTATTACAATTTTTTTGACTATAATTAGCGTGTGCGTGCACACACACACACATATATATATATATATATATATATCAATTAGCTAAATATTTATTTATATTTATAAAATTTTATATATATGTAATTTGATACTTAAAGCCATTACTAAATAAAATACTATTTTATATAATCTGTGTATGTTCCATACTCTGGTAATTTATGTTTTGATAATTTTAAGAATTAAGAATAATTTTTCGTGTCTTAGCATGATGGCAAATGCTACACAAAATGGACATGTTGTGACTATCTAATAAGTATATATTGGAAGTTATAATTTATTTAAATAAAAATATTAAGGTTAAACTTTTCAAAATAAAATATTGCACAGTTTTAATTTTTAACTTAATCATATTTTTTTATTCCAAAAACAGTTTAAAAATTTATATAAACAACATAGTTTATAACTTAAATTGTGTTGAAATAAACAACTAATTTATTATCTAATAATCTTTATTGTACCTCAAAGAAATAATCACTTTATTATCATCTGAAGTATATATTTTAAGTATATATTCATCTTATTAAATTATTTTCTGTTGAACAACTTAGGATTATATATATGTGTAATTAGTATTTTAAATAATTTATATCAATACATTTCACAAATTGAAAATTGACTTATCAGTGATAATTATCTTTTATATATTAAATCCACTTAAAATCTTTACAACTTATCATCTTTTAAGAAGAATAATACAATTTCTGTTGTGGATTATCAAATCATTATTTTTTTGATGAAAGAGATTAAAATTTGATAAATGAATAATTATATATAAGTCTTAAACTTATAATTTTTTTTTCAAATTTAATTGTATCTGAGATAATCTCTTTTAAATATACAAAATAAAAATATTTATGTTATAACTAATATTAAAGCTTGAAATTAAAATATATTATAAGTATGAGAGATTACTCCCACAACTTCTATTATCTCTAAAATTTATTTTATACTATCAAAATTCGTTAACACAATAATAGAAAACCTGTTCTCAAATATCTTAGGTCAGTATAGGTTACATAAACGTATTGTTGGCGTAGTTGATATTTTCAAGAATTAGATAAATCAACACTTGAATAGCATTAATCTTATATTTATGAGTCCATATATTTGCACATTTTTTAATACTAGTTGTCTTGGCACATTGTCCTACGTGCATGGAATCATGTATCATTTCAATAGTAATATCC
>JACGDI010003537.1:543977-599043 GCA_014898725.1 Jacaranda copaia | reverse complement strand
GCATCGTTATCAAATGGTCTAACAACTTATAAGTTTGATAATCATTGATGGGCACCTCCTCAATTACGAAATAAAACTTATATAATGTTAATCCTTTTTCAATCATCTCTAAATAATGAATCAAAGATATACTAATATAAATAAATATATATATGCATAGAAAGAGAACATAGCAAGATTTCAAATTCAAATTCAAATAAGAGAATGCCACAAAACCTGATTATTATCACAAGAGAAGTAAATGATGCATAAAATATAACATTGAAATTAGTGAAAATTCATGAAATTTAAAAAAATGTGACTAAATTAATGAAGATCTACTTACATTTGAAACAGATAAGGATGAATTAGTCTTGCCATAAAAATAAAAAGAAGATTAGTAATTGAAAAGGCCAAAAAATGAAAGCAAGTTTCATAGCCACTAAACTTTACCAACATATTTGCTAATTTTCGATATTGGCAAGGGATGGCATTTCCAAATTTTGCTGGAAGAAATAATTTTAGAATGCATAAGAGAATATGGGCAGATGGACAAAAAATGGAAGGAAGTTGAGGAGGTTGAAGGGGAAAGTTGTGTCATGTGGGTTGCAACAATTACATGTTTAGGATAATGGAAAGAATAATAGGTCATGCGTATCATGCACTTTGAGATAATTAAGGAATAAAGGATTAAACATATCAACATATATTTTGGAGTAGCGATGAGTATAAGGTTGGGTTCTTCTCTTTTTATATAGTAATTTGGTTCCAAGATATGTGTCCTGTACATTTGTCTACACATTGTTGTTTAATAAGAATATATGGAAGAATATTTTTTACACAAAATATCTAATAGAAATAGTTTTATATCAATAAAAAATTTTTGAAACTAAGAATTGTTTTAAATTATTCGTACATTTTGCATTTTGCATATGGCATATTAATTTGTTTTATATATTTAGTTGTTAATTATTAAAAGTTAAATATAATTTTATAATAATTTACATAATATGTAAAATATATTATTTGATAGTATAAAAAATGATAAATCAAAATAATTAACATTTTATTTCCTCTAGTGTTATAAGAGTTATTATTTTGGCCCCTGGGTTATTAAAGCGAACATCCTAAATTTTTTAAATTTCAAAAAAGTAGTTTTCTTATATATCATATTAAATTATGTGTTTTATATATAATTCAAATATATATGAAATAAAAATATTTTTCTCCAGAAGTTGCTGCATATGCTTATTAACTTCTTGAATTTTTAACAATTTTAATAATCTATTTATGATTTATAAATGAAAAATTAACAATTATTGATGCTCTACAATTTATTCAGGTTAATAAAAATTATCTTCAAACTTTAATGTTTTCAAATAAAACCTCCATTTTCTGTATTGAATAATAAGTTTTCTTTTCTAAATATGAAAAAAGATAATTCTTGTTACTTACTATGAAGCAAAATGAATATTATTAGAAAATAAAATATTTAAATAATTAATTTATTTTAGTATACCTAACACATAATTAGGGATTTTGTTTATGTGAATAGACTACTAAATGGTGCGACAATATAATTTATAAATTATTTCAAAATACTAATGATAGAGAAATATTCCACGATTCATTTAAATTCTTCGTTGCCTTTCAACTCTTCTCATTGTTCATCCATTAAGAAAATCAAAATTTTGCTATATCTTGGATCAGAAAAATTACACTTTGAGGCCCCTGAGAGAAATTATGAGAAAGGAGATAACAAATGAATAAATAAAAAACCTACAACTTTCTCATACCAAAAAAATGTAATTGGTATAGTAAATATGATGGGGAAGTATAAACAAAATGGTGGATAGATAAAACTTGGATGAAAGCAACAACAGTTTAGAGGAAATAACCACATATTCTTATATTTTCTTATTCCTTTTAAAGTTCATAAGTGAAAATCATAATTTATTTTAGTTTGAATGATGAAAATTTTGATCAATCACAATTACTTTTACCATAAATCAAGATTTCATTCATTTTTGCATTTATTTTTGTTTGGAAAATCCAATGGTACGTAAAAAAAAATACTGATATCTAATCATATTTTTTTTCCTATACATGCAAATTGCCTTCTATTTTCTATAATGTTTATTTAATTTTCAGCTCTTATTTGAGTTGATTTTCTTTATGCAGTTGGTTTTTATTTTCTCAATATTATTCACCATTTTTTTTATCTTTTCAGGCATTACCTTTTTACTATTTTGTTTAGATTTTCTTAGATTTACCAAGCCATTTTTATGAAAAATATAAGTATTTTTACATTCTGTCTTTATAGATGTGTTGATATTGTAACAAGCATAACTTTTCTTTATCTTTGATATTCTTACACTTTGATTTTATGAAAAATAAATCATGAATTAAATGTATTTTACGTGAAACTAAAAGAATATATTTATATATATAAATTATATTTTCAGTTATAATTAATTTAATCCGTGCGTAACACAACTTGCTATTTATGCACAGATCGTGGACTTAGAAAATATTAAACTAACTTGACAAAAACTATGAAGAAAACCATAATAAATTAGTGAAAGTAAAAAAATAACAAAAACACATAATTAAATTAAAAAATCTTTCAAAACCTCATATTAATTGTCCAAAATGGGAAAAAATATTGAACAAGAAAATTAATCCAACTAAAGAGAAACATAGTGAATTGTAAGCTGAACCAAATTAATAAAATTGCAAGAAAAAAACTAAGCAAATTGTAACCCATAGGAACAGCTTATAAAATCTAGTAAAAGCCCAAAACTCTGGAGAAGAGAATGTAAACATCAAAAGCAAGGCCACTTGCAAGCGATTAGAAAGAAAAATGTATTTATATAAATATTGGTACATAAGAATGGAAAAGCGTGTGGTTTCCCTGGAGCTGAGGGATATCCATGGCGTCTCTTCTAGATTTATTGTCCGTTGATGCATTTTGCGATGTAGGGCGTCGTTTACAAATTGTTGTAATTCATTTTGTTACTAGATGGTACCACATTTATCACAAAATAAAAATCCAAAGAGTAAGTCGGCAACACAACCATACATTTTGTTGTATTTACATGCAAATACCAAGAATAGACAAATGAATATGCAAAATAAATATGAATATTGATAGAATGCAATAGATGTCTACTTAAAAGAGATTTTGCTGGAGGTATCTTGAGAAAGAAGAAGAGAGGATGAAAGATAATCATTTCTTGGTATTAGAGATTGTTAGGAGTTTTGTTTTGATAAGTGATAAACTTATTTTCTTAATTTAAGAAAATCATGATTTGTTTTCATCTTGAACTTATTGTATTATTTGGATAAAATATTGTTGAATTCTTTCATATGGAAAGAATATAATGGAGACACTAATGAAGACTGAAAAATCTCTTTTCGTAGAAGAATGGCATCTTAACATAGTAAGTTACCATTGCAATCCATCTAATGGAAGTTACCATTGGAACTTCCTTCAAGAATAAAAATGCACTATTGAATCCCGAAAAGATGCATTCAAAATAACAAGCCTTTGCTTATGAAAATATTTAACTTACTATCAACTTTGTTGAAGTACCTCCTTGGAGAAAAGTAAGTGGATCTCCAGTTGGAACTAACATCAACCGTACAATCTTGGGTGTTAGGGATGAAGACATGTTCATTTTTGACTAATTGAACAGTGACACGTGTAAAATAATGTGCTAGATATTAATTTAAAATTTCTATTTATTTCATGAAATTTATTAAATTTAATTCCAAAAGATAAATAGTTAATTTTAATTAATGATTTAATATTTATTTTATACTCAAATCAAATATTGACAAGTGTTAAAGATGAAGTGTTTATTCCTATGGACCAATTAGATCAAAGATATTTGATATTATATCTTGATATTGATATTATCTTTTGATATTTGATATTATCAAATCAAAGATATCTGATATTATTTCTTGATATTTGTTATTATCTTAGCAAAGAGATAATCATAAAAGGAATTCAAGTCAATCTAAAAGTCTCTCATCAAGTGCTTATATAAAGGGGGTGACCAAAATTTATTCTACACACAACATAAAATTCTAGTAGACTAGAGGAACTCGGAAGAAGTTTAGCAATTCTCTCAAGCAAATTCAAGGAGATCCATAGTGTTCAAGGCATTCTTCGCGGAACTCATATATTTTTGGCGTTTGATTCGAAATCAAGGTGCGAAGCCCTCGTGTTGGCATTATTATATTCAAATCAAATTTAAAGGAGATTCACAGCATTTAAGGTGTTTTTCGTAGAGCTCAATTCAAAATTATATTTAGAAAGAAAGAATTAGAGGATTAGATTAGAAATAGAATCCACATTTGATTGATTGATATATTTTAATTTTATTTTATTTGTACAATATTTCTTGTCTTGTAATTTTGTTTATTACAGATAAAGAAATTTGAGCTTACAATTTTTGGCACGTCTTGTGGGACGATTTCTACCTCTCATCTCTTTCTTTAATCAAAATTAAAGTATCAAATGACTACCAACAAGACTGCTGCATTGAAAATTACTACCTTAAATTCCTCAATTTCTAGAGTAAAAAGTGTTGGCATCATCACAAGAAATATATCCAAGAAGTTGCAATAATCTTTGGAGGTAGCTCCTTTACTTGTTGGGGAAAGTTGTTACCAAATTTTATTAATATGAATAAAGATAGTGGAGGTTCAAAGGAAGAATTTACATCATCCATTCCTCACTCAACATCAAATTTCTCAAGCATGGCGATGGTGATGGTGACAAGTACTACAACCTTAGAGGAAGAAATTTCAAATTTGACAAGGGCTGTTGAAGGACTCACAAAGCATGTCCAAGAGTGAGACTTTCAAATCTCCAAATTGATGAGCAAAGTGGACAATCCTGATGCTAGCTTTATGATGGAGAAACAAATAGAGGCTTAGGATGAAGGCATAACATCCACAAAGAGACAATTAGCCAAAAATGAAGAGATTGTAGCAAAAGAACTAAAAGTTTCTGCTGGATTAATTCCCATTGACCCACTGAAGGAGTTTATCATGGAGACTATAAAAAACAAGCTTGTTGGAAGTTCTAAGTCATCTATGACTTACTCCAAGCCATATATTCAAAGGATTGATAACTTAAAGATGCCGATCAGTTACCAACCCTTGAAGTTTCAGCAATTCGATGGCAAGGGCAACGCAAAGTAGCATGTGGCTCATTTCATTGAGACTTGTAATAATATTGGGACATATGGAGATCGTCTAGTCAAGTAATTTGTTCGATCATTAAAGGACGATGCTTTTGATTAGTATATTGACTTAGAGGCATGCTCTATTGATAGTTGCGGACAACTGGAACAAGAATTCCTCAATGATTTCTATTGTATTCAAAGGACAATCAGCATGATTGAACTCACCAACTCTTGCCAATGGAAAGCAGAACTTGTCATTGACTATATCAATCATTGGAGAAATTTAAGTCTTAACTGCAAATATCAATTATTGGAGGATTTAGCCATTGAGATGTGTATCCAAGGAATGCATTGGAGTTTTTGCTATATACCTCAAGGAATCAAACCAAAAACTTTTGAAGATTTGGCAACTTGTGCACATAATATTGAAACAAGCGTGAATTTTGATGAACAAGAAGATTCAAGTGATGTCGATGATGATGAAGATGTTGAGGGCAACTAATTTTCATCTTCAAATTTCATACGCTCCTTGATATGAGCCTAAACTATCCATAATGTTCCCATATAAGAGCATAAGTTATCTAAAATTCTAAAGTCTCTATGTCTCCAAATCCATAACTCAAATCTCCAAATCTTCAAATTCAAGACTCAAATATTCAAGTCTCCAAATTCAAACTCAAGTCTTCAAGTCTTCAAATACAAACTCAAGTCTCCAAAATTCATGACTCAAGTTTCAAAAACTTCAAGTTACGACTCAAGTTTCCCAGACTTCAAGTTAAGACTTAAGTCTCTAGGTTTTCAAGTCCAAGACTGAAATTTTTTTTGAGTCCCCAAATATTCTTCAAGTCTTTAAATTCAATATCATATCTCAAGTCTTCAAGTATTCAAGTCAAGGCTCAAGTTTCAAAGTTTTCAAATTCAAAACTCAAGACTGCAAATCTCAAAATCCAAAACTCAAGTCTTCAAATTCAAAACTCAAGCTCCAAATGTTCGAATTCAAGACTCAAGTCTTCAAGTTTTCAAATCAAAGACTCAAATCTTCAAGTCTTCAAGTCCAAAGCTCAAGCCTTCAAATTTCAAATGCTCCTAGATACGAGCATAAACTATCTAAAATTTTTTAAATTAAAATATTTTCATGTACTCCTTAATAAGAGTTTAAATTGTCAATAAGGCTCCTAGATACGAGCATAAACTATCTAAATATTCAAAATCTCCATATGTACTCCTTGATATGAGCTTAAACTTTCTATAAGGCTCCTAGCTATGAACATAAACTATCTAAACATTCAAACTCTCCCTATGTGTTCCTTGATAAGAGTGTAATCTATCTATTGAGTCAAACTCAAGTAAACTCTTTGACACGAGTATAAATTGTCAACCAAATTAAAGTGAACTCCTTGAAAAGAGTATAAAATGTCTATTCAAGTTAAATATGCTCTTTGACGCACAAGCCTAAACTGCATATTATTCTTGGCCCATATGAGTATAAATTGTATACAACACCCTTCTCAAAAGGATATTTACTTTGAATTATATTATACATGACATTTTTATTGGGTACCATAGCTCAAGGAATGCTTCAAGGATGTTCTCTTTTTTTTTTTTCGCTTCATGGATGTTCTTATTGCAGACGCATGTGAGAAATGGAGAGAAAAGGGAAAAATATCAAATACTTCAAGCCTTGCCTCTTTTGTGGATTGTCAACACATATTTCGCCAAGTTTTGAAATAGGGGCACTTGTAGACATGTTAATTTTTAACCAATTGAAAAGTGACACGTGTAAAATAATGTGCTAGATATTAATTTAAAATTTTTATTTATTTTATGGAATTTATTAAATTTAATTTCAAAAGATAAATAGTTAATTTTAATTAATGATTTAGTATTTATTTAATACTCAAATCAAATATTGACAAGTGTGAAAGATAGAGTGTTTATTCCTATGGACCTATCAAATTAAGGATATTTGTTATTATCTCTTGATATTTGTTATTATCTTATTGAAGAGATAATCATCAAAGAAATTTAAGCTAATCTAAAAGTCTCCCATCAAGTGCCTATATAAAGTTTGTAACCAAAGCTTATTTTACCCAACATAACATTCTAGTAGATGAGAGGAATTTGGAAGGAGTCTAGCAATTCTCTTAAGCAAATTCAAGGAGATTTACGACATTCTTCGTGGAGCTCATATATTTCTGGTATTTGATTCGAGATCAAGATGCAAAGCCCTTGAGTTGGCATTATTTTATTCAAATCAAATTTAAAGGAGATCCACGGTGTTTAAGATGTTATTCATGAAGCTCAATTCAAAATTATATTTACAAGAAAAGAATCAGAGGATTAGATTAGAAATAGAATCCACATTTGATTGATTGATATATTTTAATTTTATTTTATTTGTATAATATTTCTTGTCTTGTATTTTTGTTTATTGTAGACAAAAAATTTGTGCTTACAAGGGATTCTATTGTCTTGGTTAATTTAGTTTAGTTTCAATTGGTTCGAATTGCATGTTCATATTATTGAACTTATTTGTATTAATTTTCTTTGGAATTATTGGTGAAATTTGCATATTAGAAATCCTAATGAAGAACTTATATAGTAGATGTAGGCTTGTCGAACACTATAAATAGTATCTTATTTAGTTTTCTGTTTCCTTTAAATTTAATTTATTCTCTTTGGAACTTTCATTTTAAAACTATCATTAGTTTCTTCAGTAAGTAAAGTGAAATTTTTCTTGGTCTAATTCACCCCCTTTTAGGCTTATTATTATTAAGAAGTGATATTTGTGTTTGGTGCTCATTAAGGGTGAGTGGGTTTGGTTCGGTTAGATTCGAGAAACCATGTCGAACCAAAAATTTGGTTCGGTATGATTTAGGGCTACAAAGTTGAACCGTAACCACTTAAGAAGTAAAGAATTGCACCATTTGAAATCGGTTATTGCAATTCAATTAATTGGTTAACCTTTTTTTAAATAATTAAAAAAGTTAATCAATATATTAATTTTGACTGGATTTGGTTTGATTCAATTTTTAGTGAACCAAATCATTTAAAAAAGTTCAATTTCAATGGATGAATACCCACCAATTTGATAATTTCTCATTACAAAATCTATGATATAAAACGCAAATATAACTTCAAAATTAACAATGTAATACATAATATTTCCATCTCATATCAAAATTAACTTCAAAATTTAAAATACATCAAGCAAAAAATATGTCCATCTCATATCAAATTTACCGAATCACTATGAATAATGTAACTTCAAAATTAAAAATACGCCAAGCAATTAAAATAAAGGCACAGATCAAGTTAAGTCCAAAATTGAAATACTTCCAATCGAATTAGCATTCATCCAAATCTCACTAACAAGTAATATAAAAGTATAAGTTTCCTCCGAAAAAGATATAAATTTCTTAAATCAAAAGTTGAACAATCGACTAAATTTTTTAAATTTTATTCTTAAAGTTATTAATTTTTATTTTTTACTTAAATTGGTTTGGTTCAGTTAACTTTGGTTAATGGGATTACACATAGTAAGTAAGTAACTAAATCGCTCTTTGCTAAAAGAACTACATTGTTAAGGAACTAGTTTAGATGGTTTGATTTTTTTTAGTTCGGTTTGGTTCAGTTCAATTTTGTACTTCGATTCAGTTTTTTGATTTTTTTGCCTACCCCTAGTTCTCATTTTAGGTTCCAACAAGCCTAAGCTTAAAGGTCCTAATGGCTTCTTCAAGTTTTTATTTTTACGCAGATAGATAGTTTGACACTATTCTGCCATTGTTTGAAGAAACTAACCACATAACTTGGAAGAATAGAATTGAAGAGTTCTTCATTGCTCTTTACTATAATCTTTAGAGTACTGTAATTGATGGGCCAATCATTTAGACAAACGAAAACATGAGTACAAAAGGTAGAAAAGAACTTACCATCACGGATAAGAAAATTATATCCATGAATGCAAATGCAAAGAATAATCATCTCATATGCTATAGTTAAGGAGAAGTACAAGTGTTCGCATATTTTCCTCAGTGAAAGAAATATAGATCTTGCGTTAAATTACTCATAAAGGAAAATCACGGGTAAAACAAGAAAGATTTACATTTCTAATCATTGATATGAATTATTTTTCATGAAATAGAAGAATTCATTAGCTGCATATACTCGATTCATGAAAATCATCAACCTAATGATTGCACTATGAAAGAGGATATAGAAATGCAAGTAAATGTGGAAAATCCTAACTCAGTACCTAAAGAACAGAAGTTCAAAGAGACTACATTCTTGAAAGATGTGATGTGATGCAAGTTAGCATCACGCCCTTCATGAGGTGGTTTTCCAACTTGGCAATCCATTTTCATGTGAAATGTGCATTTCACTTGCATTTAAATTTAATTTGAATCTACATTTGTCTTTCAAGTTAATTCCAAATTAACCTCAAATGAACTCCTTCATTCATATTTCCCTCCAAAATAAATTTCTCATATTAATTAAATTAACTCACTGATTTAGTTAATTGGTTTGACTTAACCCTTTAAGTCAACTAACTTAACTTTTTAAGTTAAAAAGAATCAACTTAACTTTTTAAGTTAGCTTGACTAATTAATAGTCATATGGCACCAATTAAATTAACTCCTTAATTTAATTAATCTAATTTAACTCCTTAAATTATTTTGATTAATTTAACAATTAAATTAATCAAGTCAAAATGACCAAAAACATAGTTAACCGATTTCTCCATAAAACCACCAAGAATGAACTTTCTAACTCTTTAGAAAATTCCTCCCATAAAATAAAACTTCTTTTAGGCTTTTATGTATGACCTATTAGGTTCTCCCATTCATTAGACATGGAATCACAACTTTTGTGATATATTGAATATTGAAATATTCACATTAGTTTAAACTCCTTTAAACTAATAATTCTTTCAATTAATCTCTATTAATTGAAAAGTATGTTCCCAATCTCCATCGTCAATGTCTAACCTCAAGCCTATGGAGCCCAACTAAATGGTTGAAATGAATATGCTCTTGGTGAGCCATTCTCACTCTATACTTGCCATGCAAATATGGTTCTACCATCTCCTATCTCCTAAAAGAGGCTTAGGGCAAGATATTTACCGACTCCCTAATAGCCTCAATAATGATGTTTCTATTCTCAATGTTTGATTCCCCTTATGACCTATTCTTTAAAAAACTTCTCTTCCAAATTATCATACTACCTTGTGCTAGGATTTTTTGGAATTAATTATTATAAAATACAGAGGAGATGTACTCATCATTCACAATGATAAGGAGATGGATCCCATTTTGGGTCTCACAAATCTCTATGTCTAAGTAGTTCATATCCAATCTCAACCCAGATGACTCATTATGTGGTCAAGGAAGAGTCAAAGTATGAGGACGTAAACACAAGGCTACCATGAATCCTTAGGTCAAAAGACTAATTATATGCATTAGTTAGGCAAGAGAACATGCCACTTCGACTAACTAGTCGATTCTGCGGGTGGGTTTTTAGTAAACTTGTTCTCTAACAAGCACCCACTAATATGTACCCATGTCTAACACGGATTGCTCATGAAATGCAGTACTATCCAACTCTTTGGATTTATGCATTGTTAGTGCAAGTCTACTGTTTGTCTGATGTGGTGCTATGAGATCTTTCCATGTGGCCATTATTGAATAGCTCTGATTTAGCTTCAAACATAATCAATCCAACCAAATAAAAAGACATGGACCCTAAGGTTACTTAGCCATTTTTTATTTATTTGAAGGATAAACTAATCCTTTTAGGGATTTCATTCAATCAAGATATAACAATTTCGAGTAACAAAGGCCAAACAGATCATCTGCCACGAATGCCATGAAATTGGGCATAAAAGGCCAGATTGCCTAAAGCTAAAAATGAGTGTCAAACTAAAAAGTGGAACAAAACAAAAAGCAACGATAATAACTTGGGATGACTCAGACTCTAAGCAATTCAAAAATAAAGACAACTACCTCATGGTGAAAGAATCTGGTACCTTTTTATTTTGAAACTTGATTTTTTGAGTATGAATATAAAAGTCCTAATTCACCAAGTTAAAATGAAAAATGCCGTAATGAAATTCGTGAGTTGCATAACAAAATTAGCTTCTTAGAAATCAATTCTAGATTACTTATAAAGAAAAAATTGAACTTGTTGGAAGTTACAATAATATTATAAAAATGGTGTTGAAGATAGAAATTGATCAACTAAGAAAAATCAAGAGTTAAGAAATAAACTAACTCCTTGGAAGAAAATTATAATTTAAAATGAACTACCAAACGAACAATTGAGTTAGTTAGTTTTAGAACTCATCAAAGAATAAAAGCTTTTCTTCCATACTTGTGGAAAGATTGGATATATTATGTATAGATGCCCTCTAAAAGGAGACATTGGAATCAAGTTTATTTGGATGCTAAAAGCCAACATAGAAGGATCTAACAAAGTATGGGTACCTAAAAATTATACAACCTATTTTGCAGGAAGCAACAAATGAGGCACATACTAAAGAAAAATGGTATCTGGGCTCTTAAACATTTTACACTTTAATGAAGGTAATATTCTTTTTGCTGATAATACTAAAGGTAGAATTGTTGGAAAAAGGACAATCAATAGAGAATTGAAATTTTCATTGGCACTGTTTAGCTCGTAGAATGACTTAAACACAATTTGCTAAGCATCAACCAACTTCATGACATGGATATGAGATGCAATCCCAACCAATTAACGACATTATTTTAAAATATGAGGAAATAATCTTTACTACATTGCAAACAACAAATATTGCATTGATCTTCATAACCTATCCAATCAAAATGTTGAATGTCTGGTTGCTACTACGGAAACATGTTAGACATGGCATAGGAGGTTTAGGACATACAAACCTGAACCTATTAACTCATCTTTCAAAATGAGAATTAGTTAGAGGCATTCCTAAATTAAGTTCATTAGAGAAGGTATCTGATTTATATGTCAAAGGAAGGCACATTAAGTCTTCATTCAATCCAATAAATGATACTGCATTAACCAAACCTCTTAATTTATTGCATTTAGATTTATTTGGTCCTATGAAAAATGAATCACTTGGCAGTAAGAAGTATGTAATTGTCAATGATTTTTCTCTTTTCATATGGGTCCTATTTCTTGCTCATAAAAGTGATGCAATTAGTTCTTTTATTTCATTAACCAAGAAATTACAAAATGAAAAAGGCTACGGTAATGTTTGGATAAGTTTTATGGATGCTTTTGTTATATCGTTTTGGAAAATGAATTTTGGGAGGGGGTTTGGAGAATGTGAAAGTGGTATTAGGGAATGTTGAATTTGTATTTATATTTTGAACAACATTTAGAAAATATTTTGGAGAGTGTTTGTATATTTTTTATATTTTGGGAGAGGATATTTTTACTGTTGATGCCAAATTAATTGCTTTTTTGCCTAGTTAGTAGGGATAAATTAGAACTAAATATGAAATTTAATATATAGAAAATAATTTAAAATGTGTATATATATGTATGATGATTAGATATAATTTTAAAATATTATTTTGATGATTGGTTCAACAATGATTAAGAAGATGAGAATTGAGGATTTTTTGGTAAAGTAATTGAAAGTATTAGGAACATTTTTTGAACATATTTTGCATAAAAAATTGATAGATGTTTGGGAATATTTTTGGGGAAGGACTTTTTTCGCTTAAAACATAACCAAACACTCTCAATATTACAGGTAAAATTAGAAATGATTATGATACCAAATTCAATGATAATGTCTTTGCTGCATTTTGTGATGAAAATAAATATCATCATAACTTCTATGGTCCAAAAACTCCTCAGCAAAATGGAGTTGTTGAAAGAAAAAATGTATCTTATAAGAAATGGCTAGAATTATGATGAATGAATTTGAATTGCCTAAATTATTTTGTGGGAAGCAATAAATACTACATGTTACATTGCAAATCACGTGTTTCTTAAACCATATATGAAAGAATGCCCTACTGAATCTATCATGCAAAAATTCCTAACTTTTCATGCTTTTGAGTCTTTGGGTGTAAGAGTTTTATGTCAAATGATCATGAACATCTTGCAAAGTTTGTTTCCAAGTTAGATTAAAGGTATTTTCATTAGATATTCCAATTAGAGCAAATCTTATCAGATATAGAATAAATGAAAATAAACATTGCAAGAATCTATCCATATTATATTTGATAAAACTAATCTTATTACTGCAATAGATATCTTAGGCATGGATGCTGTGGGTATTGATCAGGTTGTGGAGGCCACACAAAATGTAAACTAGCAAGAAACCAAAGAAAATTCAGAAGGTTAGAAAAACACAGTAACTCCCTTTCCGAATAAAGTTTTGAAGTCCATAATGAACCAAAATTGTAAAGTTTAAGCATACATTAAGCCATCAGTAGATATGCTTACTAGAAATCCTCAAGATGGAATTACCTCAAGATCATGCGAAAAAGAGTCAAACATCACTAATTCTATCCTTGTTCTACTTTCTCTTGTTAAACCAACAAACATCAATGAAGCATTCAATGATGACTCATAGGTTAAGGCAATAAAGGGAGAACTATCATAATTTGAAAAGAACAAAGTGTGGTATTTGGTAGAACAATCGAATGATAGACCTACCATGGGAACCAAATGGATTTTTTGCAACAAACTTGATGAAAAAGATAATGTCGTCTGGAGTAAAGTAAAACTTAAAGGGTATTCATAATAAGAAGGTACAAACTACAACAAAACTTATGCTCCAATTGCACATGATTACCTTTTTCATCAAGTTTGTTGCAGAAAAGTATCTAGCATGGAATCACATAGCGCTTTCTGCACTTCGTTGGCTCCACACGCTGCACTTGATCTATGCCCCAATGAGGTTGATGAAAAGCTCTATAAAGACATGATTGGCAGGTTATTATATCTTACTATAAGTAGACCTGACATCTTATTTTGAAACATTCTTTGTGCTATATTTCAAAGGAATCTCATCTCAAAGCTATCAAGAGAATACGTCACTATCTTGAAAAAACTCAAGATCTTGGGATATGGTATCCTAAAATATCTAAATTTAACTTTGTTGAACTTTCAGACGCTGATTAAGTAGGTTATTGCGTAGACCCAAAAAGTACCACTCACTGCAAGAAAAACAGTCTAATATGACACATTTTAAGTGACACTTTTATAAAAATGTCCCAATATTGTATCTAGTAAGACACTTAATAAAAATGTGTCTCATTACTCAACGTATTTAATTTTTTATCATGACACTTTCTAAAAAGTATCTTATTAACATATCCTATTGAGACACTTTTATAGAAAATGTCACATTTTTATAATTTTATTATGACTCTTTTTTGAAAGTGTTTTATAAATACTTTTTTAAGGAAATTTTTTCAAAGTGTCATATTTGAATTTAGCAGTTAAATGTATAATATGACACCTATACTAAAATGTCCCTTAATTTTTTTTTGAGAGAGTGAATATCTCATAATATTTGAAATATTCTAAAATATAGAAATAAAAAAACTATTGGCGCCTTTTATATAAAAGAATTGAGAAACTCCCAATTTTTCTTCTTTCTCAAAATAATTCTCTCCAAAACCCTAATCTAAATCCCCCAAATTCCTACCCAATCTATTGCACGTTTTCTCACACAAAATCACACATACCCACACAACAAATCTCTTCCTCATACACATACACATAGACATAAAATAGGAAGTTTTCTAGAGGTTTGATACAAGTGTCTAGTAAAGATATTCCTGACGGCGGGCGATTCCTCAATGGTGGATGACTTCTTGGTGGCGGCAATTTTATATCTTTGTTATTGGGTACTCTAGGTGAGATTTATCATTCTTTATGGATTAAGGACAGTAAGAAAAGCATGAGAGGCATTATCTTGTTTGAAATACTTTGGGTCTCTATTTTTAGCAATTAAAGTAGTTAAGATATAGGTTGTTGTGTTTGTGATTTGCTTGTCTATTTAATCCCCATTGTTGCATCTATAAGGATTAGAATCTTAAATTTATAGCAAAAGAAAGGCCTAAATATTTTATGTTGTCTAGTGTGTAAATAGGCAATAGAATGTTTTCTATCTTGACCAACTTAGAGAAATAAAATCCGTGTGTAATAGGCCTAAATAAGAGCTATGTTTTCTCCCTACTTTTTTTGATGACATTTGAAGTTGCTTCTATCTCTTTAATGTTTGTAGAATGAAATAATTGGCATTAGTTTCACAAATGAGTAATAGTTTGTTATCTGATGGATCAAGTCAATTTGGACTGTCCTGAGCAAAAAAAATACAAGTACATTATTGAATGTTTGGAAGTATTTTCCTATTAGCAAACATAAATAGATTTTTAGCTTAGACATGATAGACTTGTAGTGTGTGTATATGTTGTAGTCAAACATAGCACTTAAAATGCATTTAAAAAAAGCTGAATATTTTTACTATAGAAGAAAGACATGCATAGATAGATATCTAGCATTCACAGTCACAACCACGTGGATGTAGCACAATCTGTCATAATCAGTTTAGTATGGAGATCTACTAGATGATTGTGATAACAAGGAAAAGTGAATGCAATGGAAACTTAGTCATATGGATAGATGTTTGGTCAAATTTTTGAGTGCTGTGAAAAAAATATATATTTTGGAAAAATAAATTTTATGTATTAGGTTGAGGAAATGTGTGAAAAGTAGGTATTACTTTGAAAATAATGTAGAGATTACCTAGGTATTACTTCCTATTATGTTATGAAATTCATTTTAACTAAGATTTCAATCAAATAATATTGTAATGACCTGATTGGGAGGTGTCTACTACCGTTCGATGTGCTATCCACTCTATACCACTAGCCTTTTGAATGGCAACAAGAAAATACATTTCTTGAATCCAAAATATTAAATGTTTTTTTACAAGCAACATTTACTGAATGTTCAACTATGAACTAAAATATCATGAATCATACTTAGTACTTTTATCACCTTTATTACCTCATTTCGCTTGGGCTAGTATATCTTCATCACTTTTCCTTATCTAGGGTAAAGAATAGGGAATGAAAAGAAAACAATATAAGTCTTAAGGACTTAGTGAGATAATTTAGCAATAATAGCGACGTGAAATTTTCATAATTATCACATACGAGACATATAGAAACATTAAAATTTGTAGAAATTGGGAAAGAAGACTTTAGTCAAAATTTTAAATGATCCATCTCACTACCGTCCCATACTAGTGATAAGACTTCACAAAATTCACTATCTTTCATAGAGGTTTAAATCTCAACTAAGATCAAAAGAGGACAATACGCCATTTGGACAACTATTGGATTTTTGTCAAATGTTCGAGTTTCAAAGCTTAAGTATTAGGCATATCATATCCCATAACTAAATATAATTTACCAAACAATTTTATTGTTAAGTTGTTGGTAGTTCTCCTACCTTGTCACTCTACTCGGGAAAACACAAAAATTCTTATTCTTCCAAAGTTCCAAGTGATCAGCTTAGATACATAATCATGGGTTAGGCATGGCTAGTCACATACTTTGTTAGCTCATAGCCAACTATCTCTAGTTGGCTATGAGGTTGGGTTATGGCATCATACATGTGTATCAATCGAAAGAACCATCACTGTGGTCTGTTCCGCCCAACTGTCTTTCATAATAGATCCTAGTGCCTATTGCCAAAGGTATTATTTATTCATGTTAATATATCCAATAGCATTTCAGATACACATCAAGTCACCATGTTAACTAATGCACACAAATTCAGCATCAGACTGGCTTCCAGAACAACATGGCGATGTTTCAAAAATCATTTTCAACTTTCTCAACATAATCAACAATTTGACATTTGTGCTATAAATTAATATTAACAAAAGTGCTCAGTGAGAAGGGGTGATGTGGAGTACTATTTTCATACAGTTTAATTTATCAAACTCGTGTACACACCTAGAGCTCAATAATTTTAGATAGGTAAAAGTTTCAAGTAGGTATAGTTCAAGAATTACCAAAGAGGAGAAAAATTGATTTATCCAGAAATTCACAGGAATCAAGGATTAGTATGTCATAGGCAAATGAACACTTATAACCAAGGCAAGATTGAAAATAGGGACATATTTATTAACATACATGTGTGAGATAAATTTTCTCAGCAAATTTGATTTATATCAACTCAAGAATCAAGGCAGTAGAACAATTTCAATAGATTATCAATTTTTAACCTAAGGGTCAACGAATATTATAGGATAAATAAGCAACAATGATCAAATCTTAACACGATCAGGGTCAAATGATAAGGATACTATAACAATTATATATGTTCTTTCCCCAGCAATGAAAGTTATTATAAGCTCACCTGGCAAATGTTGGAGAAATTCCTAGTTGTACAGACACTCAAGCCCAGACTTTCTAGTCGAGTCGAGAACTGTCAAAAAATAACTTAGGTTATTATTCCATCAACCCTTTGGGTTTTCCATATAAATATAGTCAACATATTTATCGATTTAAATGTTTGGAAGGTCGATGGCCTGATTTCCTAATCAATTTAAAGCTTAGAATAATTAACCTAAACCAGTATGGTTTTATTTCCTGAACATAATTCTTAATGTACATAAATACTTGTATCTAATTCCTTAGTTTCTTCATTTGTTTATTTGCGAATCCCTTAAGTTAATGGTATACTGAAATGTTTAATATAGTCATAGGGCATTGTTGTAAACTCAACGAGTTGGTAGACAAGTCATCAAAACCTTACTTAAGGTACTAACAATAGTTCAATAATCTTTTTGAGTTGGTTGAGTTGATCAATACAATAATCATAAGACTGATCCACAACTTAGGCTAGATTATAGGTTACTAATTGTAAGTCACTTTTAAGATTATGTTCAAATTTACAACTTCAATCACATTTGGTAAATTAATTGAATTAAATTCGATTATAAAATTTTACCCTAATTGTATTGAATCAAGATTTAATTTCAAGTCAGGGATAGCCTAGATGAGTTCAAGATGATATTTTACACTAATTGGTCCAACACCGTTACCATGTGCCACCACAGAATGACCACGCACCATCGTTGGATCGCTATGCGCCATTGTCGGAGGTGGAGACTGCCATCACTGTTGGGTGTGCCTTGTTGCCAAGAGTAAAATGCCCTAAATAATTCCTAATTTCGGCGATGATAGGCTGATCAATTGGCCATTCAAAGCAGCAATCAAGCCCTATGCTCGACGGCCACCACCCTTTTCAATTTCATGACTACCATATGTCAAAACTCCAAATTGACATCACCAACCTCTTACCTATAGCCCCGTGACCAGAACCTTCCTAAGCCTCACTTTGTTCCGCAGTCGAAAGTGGTCCAACCACCAATCCACCATGGCTCTACCTTTGCCCTCAATTTCCCTGCAACTTCACCATTATTTCTTGGCATTTTTGGTTTAGGTTTGTTCATGGTGACAAAAGGAAGCTTCTTATTAGTTTAGTTTTGGGTTATGTAGTCATTCTCTAGCGATTTGCTGGTGGTGTGGGGTGTGGGAAATCTTCATAAATTTAATAAATTTCCATCCTTAAGGTTATATATAGAAGTATATTTTCTAGTTTCTTCAATTGACCTCCCAAACTTTTCACCGTCATCAACTATGTCCTTAGAAACTTGAATTGCCTTCATTTTAGTCCCTAGTCTTCAATTAAGTCCCTTAATTTATAATTCTTACACATTGGCCTGCAATATTTCTTATTTCTGGTCAATTAGGTCCAAAATAATTTATTTTAAGGTCCTTAAACTTTTACTTATCTCACATTGACCCCCTAAACTTTATAATTTTAACAATCAAGCCCTTTCCTTATTTATAATTAAATCCTTCAATTCCCACAATTTTGCCTAAACTTTTATTAATTTAATTTTGATCAACATAGATTTATAATCCCAAAAATTGAGATGTTTACAACTCTCCCCCCTTAAGGGAATCTGGTCCCCAGATTCCTTTCTAATATGTGAGAATCTCGTAGAGTCATATCACACTATTTGGCTATTCTCAAAGAAAATTTGTTTCTCTTTTAATCCAATTGGTCCCATATATTCTCTTTTATATTTCAAGTATCTCTTACTTATCGTAGAAAAGTGGGACTTCTTCTTGGTAGAAATCATTGTTGTGGTTTTCTTGGTAGCTCATACTCACTTGAGCATTCTATATTTTATCAAGTATCTGGGGTCATTTTCTATGCCTTATGTCCAGCAAGATCATTTGCTTTATTTCTTATCTCTTGAGTCATTCTAGTACCTCTGAGATTGCTTCCTCATGATCCCATATTCATTTTAAGCATAAGCATACTTGATATTTCCTTAAGTTTCCCAAAGAAAGATAAACTAATGCCAAATTCAATTTACCTCTTTAGTTCTCAACATTTCTCACACATCTCTATGTATCCAAAATTAGCCTTTTTTCAATTACTTTGATTAATGAATCTACGGCCTTAAGAAGATCATGTTGGATATGAATTGTCAAAGCCTAAGGAACCTTTTTGCTGAACTTATTCTTTAGTCTTTTTTAGCTTATTGCGGTCCCTACTCAGTATGGTTACTTTCTATTTCTTCTCAAGGAGTTATGTGTTTCGATACTTCAGTTCTAAGTAGAACTTTGCATTTGTAATTTATGTATGTAGTTCTATTCCCCCAATTCTTTTAATTCGGATGTTTAGACTTAGACAACATGTTATAATCCGTATTTTTCTAGAAAGTTCCATTAGCTTACAAAGGTAAATTTTTGTTTTAGTGAGGCAATCTAAAGCGCTAAGTCGCCTATCCTTAAAGGGATAATTCTGCTTGCAGGATTTAATTTTCTTAGGGTAAATATAATCCCTTTCTTGTAATCTAATCCTTAGTGAGGGCATAAACAATTGGTATATCTTACAAGTGAAATAATATTAAGCTCAAGTTAATACTCTTCCTTATTTTGTAGGATTTTTTTCTACCTTTCTTCTTGTATTAGAGTTGCTAATTTTCTTTATTTGGGTGAATCAATATATGCATCTACTTGTAAAATCTGAAATACCTATGATATTGATGAACTGAATCCAAAGGACTTTGTATTTTTTGGTCTATCTTTCATTTGCCTTCAATTGTCTAGAGATCTTGGTTTTAGTAGGGTTATTTCACTAATTCCGATGAGGTCACACCCTTTACGTACACTTCCTTTCCAATGGATATTCAAAATTATTGACTTAACATAAAATTGGTATTCCTATAGGTATCCATACTGTTAAGCATAAATGTAGTATAACTCTTTCCTCAATTCTAGGTTCACAAAATATCCTTAATAGGGTGTGACATCCTACTTAGGGTAATCCCAAGTTAAAATATCAAAATATTTTAATCTTACATGAAAACCTGTAACAAGAATATTAGGCCCAACATTTCCTTAAACATCATAACAAATCAAGTAGTGGAATTTACATCTTAATTGATTCCAGTATCTGCAACATTCATAACCAAAAATAATTCTTAAGAGTAATACGCATATATGTACAATCCCAAGTAACCTTAATGTCTTTGAAATATCACATCATCTCTAGGATTACAAAACTTGCCTAAATATGCCCATTAGCAAATATACATGGCTATTCTAATACAAAATCATATTCATCGATCCAACTGAAGTCTAAGCTTATCATTCAATCCTACTTGAGAAAATATAGAAGAAAATAGAGATTTGTTGGGGAAAGATCAACCGAACAAATCATTAATTAACAATAAGAACATAAACAAATCGAATATAGGCAGTCAAGCATCATTTTACAAATGAATCGAGTATAGATAGTCAGGAACGACCTTAGGGATTAACAATTTCAAAGCTATCAAGAGGTACTAGCTTGGGGGTTGCGACTGTCACCTTGAATGGCCTGGGATCGTCTCAATTAGATCTATTTGGGAGGAACGGTCTATCTCAACCGAATCAGTTCGGGAGAAAATACAGACTGCTCGTTCAACTTGGACAACAACTTGATCTAGACCAAGAACTTCACTACCCTTGATGCTCCTCGAGTAGGATACAAACAAGCATATTATAGTTGAAATATGGATCAAAATACAACAGACTTATCAAACTTACTTATCATTAGTTTTGGGCTTACGGCTTATCCCATGCACATAGCAGAGATTAATATCTCATTACTTGTTTGAGAGTTCAAGGCTTACCACTTATCTTATGCACACAGTAGAGATTAACGTCTCTTTACTCCCATATGACAATCATAAATCATAACAAATAACAAAATGGATGGATAACAAATAATCAGATAACCAACTGATGGAAATAAGTGTAGAACAATATCAAGTATCAATTGAAACAAATAACAAGATAATGACAAGTACCGAATGGTAACAAGTACAAAACATATAACACTTGAAAGTTCTGGGCATCCAAATGAACAAGAACTAACTTATTAGAGTAAAACAAGTACTAACCCTCACAGAGGTATACAAGTTAAGAAATCAAATATGAGCAAGTGTATAATTAGGTATAGATCTTAGATAAACAAGGGATAGATTCAAACATTCATGAGCAGGTATAATCAAACAAATTAACCCTCACAAGGGTTATGCCACAAGAACAAGTAGATATAATAAGGTTAGGATGGCAAGCCCTCATAGGGGTTTCCAACAAGCACGAGTAAGCTTATATAAGCAATAACCCAAAGTGGAAGGCCCTCATAGGGGTGTTCAAATTAAGAAATCGATAATAGATAACAAGTTAAATTCAAGTATGTTTAGAAACAGAAAATTCACACAGGGGCTCATCACAATTAATAGATAGAGAGAAAAGTGCCAGATTGGCAGACCCTCATCTCCGTAGTCTTAGAAACTACAATTACTATCAAAAGCCTACTACTTTGCAGGTCCTAATTCCACATTACCTAATTCAACATAATAAGATCACAATCAAATCCTCATTCAATTTTAATAATCCATATTAATTACAAAAAAACCTGTAATAGCCCAATATCACTAATTAATTGATTAACATAATAGTTACAGGCTTAAATGATACTATTGGCCAAGAGTGGCTAATAAAGCCGTAATTATCATGACAAATCCTGATTCTCACATCAAATATGATAATAGCACTTAAACTAGTCCTCAATTACATATTTTAACCTTATATCAGTATTAGGAATCATAATAAATGATCCAAATATCTTAATTATATCCAATTTATCATATTATAGCAATATTTGGGTCCACTAACTTATATGTATATTCCTTGTTTAGGGATCTCAACCATAATTAATCACCATCATCCTCATAGCACAAAATAAGTTTCAAATAACAAGGTACAACATATACATGTACATACATATCAAGGTACAACCAATTAAAGCTTAATTCCTAACCTTTTATTACCCAAAATTGCATAATGAGGCCTTAGAATCACAAACCAAGGGTACTACTTCGATCGTCAGAATGAGAAAAAGATTCTGTTCAAAAGTTGTTGGAGCACCACCACCAAAAAATCTTGCCACCATCGCCAAGATGTTCCTCTCAAGCTCCTGATTATGAATATCTACTCTATTCTAATTTTTGATGTCAGGAAGACCATCAAAATCCACTCTAAAGCTACTACCACCACTTTTCACCACCACATGTTTTACTCCATTTTTTGTCGCCATCGTTGCACTGATTGCCTATGCAAGCTTGCCATCGAGTTCTCTAAGTTGAGAGCTCTCCAACCATCCACCCAAAATTCCATTTCATCATCCACTTGATCACTGGCTACTATAAAACCCATGAGGTGGGTTTTTTTCCATTTCTTGCCATCAGTATTTCAATTCGAGCCACCGTGTATGTGTGTGTAGATGTAGTGGGAGGGTGAGGGTAGGTGTTTGTTCTGTACAGTTGGGTGAAAGCTTGGCTGGAGGAGGGAGTTCACTGGAGAAAGGGGTGAACATGGTTGAAGGAAACAAAAATGAGGAATAAAGTGAATAGTGAAATGAAATGAAAATTTTGCCATCTTTAAAAATCAAACTTCAAAATTTTGGAAATTGGCCCCAACAATGTTTAGCAAGCTTCAATTGAGTCTTTCCAAGTCAACCTTTCTTCAATTAAGCTCCCAGAAAATTTAAGTGCATAAAATTAGACCCTTTGACCCAAAGTAATAGCCATGCAACCTAAAACTTTGAAAGTGTGCTCCAATCAAGTTTATGAAAATTACAAATTTACCCCTAAAACTTTAAAAATTTTTGCAATAAAGACCTTTTGATTTGTTTTCTAAAATACCAAATTTTAGATATATTACATAGTGTCATTAGAAATTGATCCAATAAATCAAATCATCTTGTATCTTACATCTTTAAATGTTGTGGGAACTTAATCGCCCAAATAATATTATTTCAATCTATAGTACTTATATTACGAGCAAGGGGCAGTCCCTAGTGCATTTCTTGTGCAAACTTTTAGTAAAGAGCATTCTCAACTTAGGTCAATCTTAAATAAGCTATAAACCTTTACACTGTGCCAAGTAACATATGTGAGGCAAGGTGTATAATCTCCTATTCAATGAGGTTTATTTAGTTCTTACCTTTGTCCCACAAGTCCTTATCAATGATACTTGGTCTTTCCTTGATATTCTAGGGACTCTTTCTCAGTTTAATCAATATTCTTATATTTTAATTGCTGACTTTCGCATAAGTTTTTGGTGAATGAAACCCAAGAAATTGCGTGAGATCTTTTCCCTAAGATCTTATATAATATTTATATAGTAACTTGGTTTATTCTTATTTATTAATAAACCACATAGGCATCGTTTTGCAGCAATGATAATCCTATTCCACATTATCTTAGTTTATAATCTATTCATGAGGCTGTCGTGAGAGAGTGTCATCACTATCTATCCTTTCTTGAGTGTCCCTATTTATGGTTATTTCAGTATGCTATTCAAACAAGTTAAGTTGATTAATTGGCAACTGTCTACTGCAGTGATTGATCTATGTCTACATCGCCCATCACACTTACATTCTAGACTTTTGGGGCTAATCCTGGAGTAACAAAGTTTCTTTTGTTCAACTCAAGATGTTCTTAAAAACTACTAAGGTTGCTATATGGTAGTAAAGCATAAGATACTAGATTATGTGATAGGGATTTTGGAATTCAAGTTTATGTGCATACTATGCATGCATATGGCTACTAAAGATATATGTATATATAGGTTTATCTAGTTGTTAAAAGTATTGGGATTTTCTTTATCAAACATATTAATAGTTAAATTGACATCAGAGTCACTTTTTCATTTTTGAAGCCACAGGGTACCCAAACTAGGGCATATGACTTTGTAAAGTTTAGTTATTATGCCCATTTGCAATTATACATGATCCTTACATGTAATTCTATCAATGCATATATATGAATCTCATTTTTAGAGGTATTAAGGTTTTTAGACCAAAGTTGAAAATGATTTGTCTTTCTTCTTGGGCTACTAAAGTGTTACCTCAAAGCTTTATATCCTATGGGCAGTTATACATTTTTCTTATCTCTTATCATTCTATGACCTTTTTGATTAACTATCTTATAAGTATTACTCAAATTTCCCAAGCAATCATACCTTTCAATTTATGACCATACACACTTGTCAAACACCATTAATCTTGACTGTCATTTCCAGTATTGAATTCAACTCTCATTAAAACAACCGCTCCCTAACAAGTTAAGTTTCCCAAGCATATGTACGTGAAATGCACACTTAATCTCAAATATTTTCCTTTAAATCCCTGTTCGTTAACTTCTATATCCCTGCCTGATATTTGCCTTTAGGACTCTACTACTATCTTTAAATGCCTTTTGCATGCTTCAACAGACATTATCCACTTTCCATCAAGTTATAACATTTTCTTTACAACTTCATCCTTGTGAGCAATTCTCTCTCATTTTGTTAGCTATTATCTTGTGAGCTTTATTACTATTTATGGCCTAATTCCCTAAACATTTAGTCTACTACTAGACACACATTTTAGTCATACTTCTTTAAAATGTCTCCCTATGGAAAATATTCCTTATTTCCCTCCCAAATACCATGATACAGTTATGTCAGTCAATTCCATTACTGAAGTATTAATTTCTTTGATACAATAGCACCCCAAAGATCTCAACCATATATAGAAGCCAAATTATAGATCACTTCCAAGTGATCCTTAGCTCCTTAAATTCCCTTATCACCAGTACACTAACACCCTAATATGATACCAAGAGTGCCATCCCATCAAATATCACTAGAGTCATATGCTTATCTCTTAATAGTAGGGAATTGATTACTGGTTGGCCATTCCAATACCAATCCTTTCCTCTTTTGATATCAGGCACTTCCCAAAAAGTTCACATTCTAGCCCATTATTTTTTTCCTATTGATCTTAGCCCCCTTTTTAACTCTAATGTTACATATTCTAGGTAGGTCCAATCTATTAGCAAATCACTTCTCAATTAGTCATACCATTTAGATCACAATATTCTCTCATGCCCAAAGCATTGATCTAAAAGATCTTTTACTCAATTGAGTGGACTCTATTCAGCATGGTTACCAGCTCACACGTCGATTGGAGTGCTCCCAAATAAACTCACATCTAACATAAATCCTTAAAAATACAACTCCTTCCAATATAAGAAATCACATGTTCGATACCTAAGAAGTTATAGATTATGCATTAGTTGCGTACCCCAAACAAACCCTTCACATCCTTCGGATCAAACATTATTCAAAAAATTCACATCTAAGTCAAATTTCAGAGTCATACTTAATCTCCACTAGCCAAAACTCTTGTATCTCATTCAAATCTTATGATCAAGCTTACGTTTCACTAGTCAAACTTTTATATTCCAAGGATCATATCCTAACGTAGCTCAAGTTTTCAAACTTAAGCTCTGATATCACCTTTATAATGCCCCAATCGAGAGGTGCTTGCTCTCGTCCAAGGTGCTACCCACTCTATATCACTAGCGTTCTAAATGATAACAAGAAAATATATTTCTTGAATCCAAAATATTCATATTTTTTACAAACAACATTCATTGGATGTTCAACTATAAACTAAAATATCATGAATCACATTTAACATTTCTACCGCCCTAATTACCTCATGTCGCTTGGGCTAGTATATCTTCATCATTTGTCCTTATCTGGGGTAAAGAATGGGAATGATAAGAAAATAATATAAGTCCAAAGGACTTAGTAAAATAGTTTAGCAATAATAGCAAAGTGAAATTTTCACAATTATCACATACAAGACATATAGAAGCATTAAAATTTTTTGAAATTATGATAGAATACTTTAGTCAAAACTTAAAATGATCTATCTCATCACCATCCCATACCAGTGATAAGACTTCACAAAATTCACTATCTCGCATAGAAGTTTAAATCTTAACTATGATCAAAAGAGGTCAACATGCTATTTGGACAACTACTAGATTTTTGTCAAATATTTGAGTTTCAAAGCATAAGTATTAGGCATATCATATCACATAACTAAATATAATTTAGCGAACACTTTCACTGTTAAGCTATTAGTGATTCTCCTACTTTGTCACTCCACTTTCAAGAATATGAAAATCCTTATTCCTCTAAAGTATCAAGTGATCAGCTCAGATACTTAATCGTAGGTTAGGCATGGCTAGCCGCATGCCTTGCCAACTCATAGCCAATTACCTCCAGTTGGCTATGGGACTAGGTTATGTGCATCATGCATGGGTATCGATTGAAAGATCTATCATCGTAGTCTATTTCACCCAACTGCCTTTCGTAATAGATCCTAAGGCCCATTGCCAAGGGTATCATTTATTCATGTTAATGTTTCCAACAACATTTTAGGTACACATCAAGTCACCATGTTAACTAACATACAAATAAATTTAGCGCCAGGCTGGCTTCCAAAATAACATGGTGATGTTTCAAAAATCATTTTCAACTTCTTCAACATAATTGCCAATTTTAGATTTGTGTTATACATCAATATTAACAAAAGTGCTCAGTGAGAAGAGTGATGTGGAGTACTATTTTCATAAATAGTTTAATTTATCAAAGTCATGTACATAACTCAATAATTTCAGACAAGTAAGAGTCTTAAGTAGGTATAGTTCAAGAATTACCAAAGATGAGACAAATTGATCTAACAAGAATATTGCAAGAATCAAGGATCAATATGTCACAGGTGAACGAACACTTATAACTAAGACAAGATTGAATAGTAGTGACATATTTATTAACATACTTGTGTGAGATAAAGTCTCATAACAAATTTGATTTATAATAACACAAGAATCAAGGTAGCAGAAAAATTTCAATAGATTACTAATTTTCAACTCAAGGATCGATGAATATTATAGGATAAATAAGCAACAATGATCAAATCTCAACACGATCAAGGTTAAATGATAAAGACACGATAATAATTATATATGATCTTTCCCCAACAACAAAAGCATTTATAAGCTCATCTGTCAAATGTGGAGAAATTCCTTATTGTACGGATGCTCAAGCCTTAACTTCTTAGTCGAGTCAAGAATTGTTAGAAAATAACTCAGGTTATTATTCTGTTAACCCTTTGAGTTTTTCACATAAATATAGTTAACATCTTTATTAAACTTAAGGCTATTCTAACCTAGTCCTGATAATCCTTAAATGTTTAGAAGGTCCATGACCTCGTTTCTTAATCAATTTAAAATTAAGAATAATTAACCTAAACTAGCATGGTTTTATTTCCCGAATCATAATTCTTAATGTACCTAAATACTCGTATCTAATTCCTCAGTTGCTTCATTTGTTTATTCAGAAATCCCTCAAGTTCACCATACACTAAAATGTTTAATATAGTCATAGGTCATTGTTGTAAACTCGATGAGTTGGTAGGCAAGTCGTCAAAACCTTACTTAAGGTACTAACAGTAATTCGATAATCCTTTTGAGTCAATTAAGTTCATCACTACAATAATCATAAGTTTGATCCACAATTTAGGCTAGATTATTGGTTATTGATTGTAATTCATTTTTAAGATTATGTTCAAATTTACAACTTTAATCACATTCGATAAATCAATCAAGTTAAATTTGATTATGAAATTTTACACTAATTGGATCGAATCAATATCCAATTTCAAGCCAAGGATAGCCCAGATGAGTCTGGGATGACATTCTGCACTAATTGGCCATGCACTACTATTGAAAGGCCATGCGCCATCATCGAACTGCTACTTGCTACTATCGGAGGTGGAGACCACTGCCACTATCGGGTGTACCTTGTTACCAGGAGCAAAATGCCCTAAATAATTCTTGATTCTGACATGATATGTCATTCAATTAGCTATTCAAAGTCTAGGCCAAGCCCTAATGCCGATGACCACCACTGTCTTTGATTTTGCCACCATCGTTTGTCAAAAGTCCAAATTGACATCACCAACCTTTTACCTATAGCCCCATGGCCATAACCTACCTAAGCCTCACATCGTTCTACCACTAGAAGTGGTCTAACCACCACCTCCACCATGGCTCCACTTTTGCCCTCAATTTCTCGGTGACTTTGCTAGTATTTCTTGGCATTTTTGGTATGGGTTTGTTCACAACAACAAGAGAAAGTTTCCCATTAGCTTAGTTTTAGGTTCCACAGTCATTCTCTAGCGATTTTCTGGTGGTGTAGGGTGGGAAATGTTCATAAATTTAATAAATTTTTATCCTTAAGGTTATTTATATAAGTACATTTTCCAACTTCTTCAATTGACCCCCTAAACTTTTCACCATCTTCAACTAGGTTCCTAAAAACTTTAACCGCTTTCATTTTAGTCCCTAATCATCAATTGTGTCCCTTAATTTATAATTCTTACACATTAACCATCGACATTTCTTATTTCTAGTCAATCAAGTCCAAAATGATTGATTTTAAGGTCGTTAAGCTTTTACTTATCTCACATTGACTCCATAAACTTTATAATTTTAACAATCAAGCCCTTTTCTTATTTATAATTAAATCCTTCAATTCCCACATTTCTACCTAAACGTTTATTAATTTAATTTTGATCAACTTAGATTTATAATCCCAAAAATTAGGGTTACAAAAATAAAATGAATGAATTATAATTATTTTTAAAGTTGCACTTTTTCTTGGCATGTGTGGTTTTCTGCTTACAATTGTGTGTGGTGTTGTGGCATTTACCTTTGGTACCAAAAAAGTGGCCTTGAATCTCTACGCTATCAAAATGTGATTTTTTGATTTGTGATTTGTTAAGAAATAGATTATGTATGGAGGGTTTAGATTAATCTTACGACATGAACTATGTGATTTTGAGAACTGGATTTCGGCAAAACTTTAGTGCCTAATTCATTTTTCATTCTGGCAGAATTCATGCAAATTCATGTGTACAAAAAGTTTCCAAAAAAAAAAAAAGATAAGAAAAGAAAGAGAAAGGGAATAGGAATGACTTTATATTTAAAAATAGAAACAATTATTTTCATTGTGTAGAATGTTAGAAGCAACAAGTGTGGGAATCTTCTTGCCAACTAGAGGCCTTGTGTATCCCTAGTACTCTCCCACCACCATAATATATATATATATATATATATATATAACATGTTTGAATGGTGATAAAAAATGTGTAGCCATGTAGGAGCATTTAAGAATTGTGCAGTATAGTTTTTCAAAGATATTTGGAGCTAAGCTAATGATATCCTTGCTAGTTATGGTTTTATGTTGATTAGATATAAATAGGCATTCTAAAAGAAATGTTCTTTTTTGCTAGATAATTGTAAGTGTCTCAAGATTTAGCGCAAGTTTGACATATTGTCCAAATTGATTTTGGTAATAGAATATCTAGTAGCACTTGCTATAGCCTATGTTTGTATTTTTTGCATTCACTTTCACACACACTTCCAATAAAATGATGATTAGGAGTGGTTGTTTAGCAAGAAAGATCCTCCAAATAAGCCTAAGTTAGAATTAGCCAAAGCTAAAGAGGAGTTGTGCGTGCGGTCTAAAGCTGTACATGTTGAATCAGCCAATGTCTGTGCTTGGCCTTATGTAATTCCCTATTAATTCTCATTCATTAACACTTCCTCCTGACATGGTGAATGCAAGAGAAACTCAGTTTTGTTAACTTCCCACAACATTAGGCTCTTGAGATGATCTACTTGGTATGGCTTATTTGCCATATTTAACAACACCTTTTTAAAGTAAATGAAATAACAAAATACTCATTTTAGACTGAGGTGTGTTTTATATTTCAAAAGTTAGCACTTAAAGTTACCTCTAACAGTTTTCTTAGTTAAGAAAATGACCTTTTATTTTAGATTGTTTGCTTTATTTCATGCAATTAATAGGTGCTTTATTAGATCTCATCTTTGTGATTTTTCTTGGTGTAAGAACTGAGCTAGAGCTTTGTCTTGTTTCTATTCTATTACTTTGTGGTTAACCATAAATATTTTTCTTTCTATTTGGAAAATCTATGAAATATAGAAAGTTAATTTGGGATGGAAAAGAATGTTTGTCTTCTTAGGGCCCAAAGAGTGAGATGGGAAGAAGAAGGGTTGGAGGTTTCATAAATTGATGGGCCATTTATTTCTTCCTTTCTTTCTTTATTCTTTTGTGACTTTGCCTGCCAGTGTATCATGATTTCATATTTTTTATGCTTAGACTCTTGTGAAATAAGATTCTTTTAATTTAGTTATCAGGATTCTTATTACATATTAAACTTTATAGTATTCCTAGATAGGTAGGCCACTGCAAATATACCTTACTGGGCCATCATCTTTCAACATGTAAAATATCGGGGTAAGCCATGTATTTGTGTGAGGGAATGTGTGCTGTAAATTTGTGCTTGCTTGTGGTATTTAAACTACATTGGATGTCTCATTCCTAAGTTTTTCATTATGTTTCATTTTTTACAAGACTTGTTGCTAGCTATGTAGTTTGGAAGTTTTGCTAGCATGACTAGAAAAATTTCTCACTTTCCATTATTTATATCCTTGTATTTAGTTCAATACAAGCCATAACCTCTACCCATGCCCTTTTTATCTCCCATTACACATACTTTGGTAGAGGAAAAACTTGTACAACTAGAAACCAAAATCTATAGACAAAAATGTAAATCAAAGTAGATACAGCTTAAACATTTAATTTTCATTTACTTCCACTATTGTGAACTGGGAAAGACAAAAATAATGTTTACTTCTATCCTGATAAGGCCATAGACCATGTATAATTGAGGACAACATATTTATGATTTCTTGAGGCTATGTTTTATTTATTTAGTGGATCCCAACATGTACCATTTTGTCTCACCTTGACTAGACCTTTTTTTTATGTATGGTTGAGAGTTGGAAGGACTTATTTATTTATTCTTAAATTTGGGATACAACTGGTGCCCTTTCTTCACCTATAAACGTATTATAGACTCTTAAGCCTCATATTTTGCTATTATTCATGCAAAACAATTCTAGTCCATTTTAAGTTCATTTCTGAGCATGTTAATTGATGTAAATAAAAAAATCTCCTCATTGTGTTGTTTGATTGATGTATCTGTAGTGTAGTTTATTTACTTTATATGACTAATTATTGCTTTTTTAGCTATATGCTTCTTATTGATGTAGATATCAAATTTTATTTCTAGTTTTGCAATTTTATCTTTCTGAAGGAAAGTGGTCTTTCTTCTTCTTATGTTTAATTCTTCAGTGAAAAAGAAAGAGATGGCTTGGTTTATATTACACCTTTTCATTTACAATTGGATTTCTCTCTTGGCGAGTTTGCATTTTTGTTTATTGTTGCATGTAAGCAAACATAATTTTGAATCACTAAAACTTGGTTTATCTTCGTCATTTTTTTTGATAATTTTTTGTTCAAATTTCAAAATATTATTAGGGCTTAGCATTACATCTTCTCAAATGTTGCTTAATGATGCAAATTTTGGTAGGACATAAGGCACAATCTTGATTGTCTTATTTACTATACCTTTATGTTTCATACATATTATGCGTTATTTCCCTTTCTATTTCATTTTGTTAAAACATCTAATTACAGTATTTTACTATTCTTGTACACTAGTGCTTTGTTATACTAGCTATTCTGATAATTCTTTCTATTCCTCCCCCCCCCCCTTTAATGCCTTTTAGCAACACCTTCAAAGCCTATTTGATGCCAAACCTATTTCATTCCCAAATTCTCATTCTGGACCTTAAACTTCTCTAGATTTTGAATTTATGTTCCTAAACTAATAATATGAATTATATTGGCATTTGATTCTAATCACTATAACATTATCCAAGAGGAATTAGTTGCTGATGAATTTATAGTTGCTAATGAATTTTTATGCATTTAGCATAAGTAAGCTAAATAAAGAATTGTAAAGCCGCCTAAAGATGGAAATTTTTTATATACATTTGATGTGAAGTGAGACATACGTTTTTGATTGATCATTTGCAAAGATGCAAGTGGGATCATATACACTAAAAGGATGAAGTTGATACATATACTTTGATTATGATAAAATTATGTGTTTGATTAAATGTCAAAAGCATGTAATTTTAAATTATTCTAGTTTTTTTTTTGAAGTAATGATGTGTTCTCTTTTCTTCTTCATTGTTAGCACTTATTATATAATTGCTTCAATACCTTTTAATGTTTAATAAAAATTTAAAAGTTCTATTTCTTCAATTAGTTTGTTTATGAGAATGTTTTTGTCCTTTTTAGTTTTTAATATTGAACTGATAAATTAAATTATTGAAATTCATTAGTATTTGGAAAAATATCAAATATTAGTATGGATAAGAGTTGGATGAGTCTCCCAAGATCAAGCAAAGTATACCAAAAAGGAGTAAAATTTTTCTTGGATTTTGTTTTCTCAAATTCAGATGATGAAACAATACTATGTCCCTATAGAAAGTGTTAAAATGGCTTATGCATAAAACATAAGGCTGTGGAAGGACATTTGCTTTAGGAAAGGTTTCTAGATAGGTATAGTGGGTAGGTTTTTCATGGAGAGTTAAATACTAAGGAAAGATCTAAGCCTTGTTCATATAGAGGAATAGATGATTCTAATGACATGCATGAAATGCTATATGATGCATTTGGGATACAAATAGAAGGTAACCCTTTAGAAGATATAGCAAGAACTAGAGTACAGAAGCATTGCAAAGAAGTAGAGAAATTTTATAAACTTATGCAAGATGCTGAACAGAAACTTTATCCTAGTTGAAAAAAGTTTTCAAAACTTTCTTTCATTTTTAGAATGCTTAAGATAAAATGCCTTGGGAATTGAAGTGATAATTCATTTACTATGATGCTGGATTGTTGAAAGAAGCATTTCCAGAGGGTGTGCAACTACCAAAAAATTACTTTGAGACTCGAAAGATTATAAGAAATTTGGGATTAAACTACAAGAAAATTGATGCATGCCGAAATGATTGCATGTTATATTGAGGTATGAATGAATCAAGTGCGATACTTGTGATAAGCCACATTGGATAACATCAACACCTAAAGTTGAATTGACTCCTATTGAACATGGTGTTTTCCCTATGAAAGTAAGGAAAATCAAGAAGGTTGCAGTGAAAGTTGTTTGGCATTTTCCTTTAAAACTAAGATTGTAGAGACTATTTATGAATTCATATACTACATCCCTTATGAGGTGGCATAAAGAACAACACACAAAAGATGGTATCATGAGGCATCAAGCAGATTTTCCTAATTGGAAAACTTTTGACTACAACTATCTAGAGTTTGCGAAGGACCCTCGCAATATCAGGTTCGATTTGACATGTGATAGATTAATCTATTTAGAACCATGAATGTGGTCCATAGTACATGGCCAGTAATTCTAATGCCATATAATTTGCCACTAGGAGATTGCATGAAGAAATCATTCTTTATGTTGTCCTTATACCAAACCTAAATTAACCTAGAAATGTTCTTTATATTTATTTGCAGCCATTAATAATTAAGTTGATGAAATTATGGGATGTCGGCATCCAAACATATGATGCTTTTCAAAGTAAAATTTTTAATTATGTGTAGCATTGCTATGGATTGTAAGTGATCTTCTAGGTCTTGCTTCTTTATTAGGTTGAAATACTAGAGGAAAATATTCTTGCCTTGTATGTCAAAAGAATACCAACTCTGAATAGCTAAACAACTCAAAGAAGCATTGTTACCTGTGTCATCAAGTGTTCTTACCTAAGAATCATCGATATAGAAAGGAGAAGGGATCTTTTGATAATAATGAACACAAAAAAGCTCCTCCTTATTTGAATGGATCTATGGTGCTAAACGAAATTAAGGACTTCAATAAAAAATTTGGCAAAAAGGTGGGTGACTTAAAATTACCTTATGGTTGGAAAAAGAAAAACATTTTATTTGATTTGCCTTATTGGGAAAAAAAATTAGTGCGTCACAACATTGATGTTATGCATGTTAAGAAAAATGTATGTGACAAGGTACTTACACATTGTTAGATTCTGATAAGTCCAAGGACAATTACAATGCTTATTTGGATTTATGAGATATGGGCATATAACTAAGGCTTCTTCCATTTCTTGATGAATCTGGCTAAGAATAGATATCAACATCTTTTTCTGCAATAGATAGGAATGAGAAAGAAATATTTTGTAAAGTTTTGAAAAAGATAAAAGGTTCCAGATGGTTATGCTGCAAATATCTTAAGATGTGTGCATTTCAAACTAACAAGAATTTTTGGCCTCAAAAGTCATGATTGTTGCATATTGATGTAACAATTGCTACCAATTTCTTTGCATAAATTGTTTCCCAAGTCATTTCATTCTCCTTTGATCCAGTTGTGTCAATACTTTAGAGACTTGTGTTTTAAAACACTCCATTATACTTAATTAGATTGGATGGAAAAGGACATAGCAGTGATACTTTGTCAACTTGAGAAAATTTTTCCTCCTTCATTTTTTGATATCACAGTACATTTGACTATTCATTTGGTTACTAAGGTAAAGTTAGTTGGACCAATACATGATTGTTGGATATATCCTATAGAAAGGTAATTTCTTATTGGTGCCGCTATTTACTTTATTTTTCTTCACTTAATCACATAATAATTATATTAATATATTTAATGTTCTAATAGGTACCTAAGCACTTTAAAGTCTTACGATTATAACAAAGCTCAACCAGAGGGTTCAATTGCAGAAGGTTACCTAGTAGAAGAATGTTAGGCATTTTGCTCTTTGTACTTCAATAAACATGTTGAAACAAGGCAAAACAGACTTGGTTGAAATAATGATAGAGATACAATAAGTGCACATGGCTTAGATTTTTTTGGATGAATGGATGACCATTATGGAAAGGAGAAAGAAGCAATTATTTTAGATAATGAAACCTTAACAAAGGCTCATAGATATGTGTTGTTCAACTATGATGAGATCAAATCATATGTAGAGTAAGTTAAACAAAATAACTACTTATCTATACTTCTTTATCACCTTCGAATCCATTAATTACTAAATTATTTTCTTATGCAACTATGTAGCAAACATGAGGCTTCAGTTAGATCTAAGAAGCGATGTTCTAAAGAACATGAAATCAAGCGCATCCATAGCGAGTCTTTTTCTTCTTAGTTTCTAAATCATGTAAGTTAGATAGTGATTATCATAATATATAGATCATACACATTTTGTTTTGTCTATTTTGGTAGGTTCTTAAGAATTTATGCCTTAATTGTAGGTTGGAGAATTGAATATTAATGAAGATGACCCCAAGTCTAGTGATTTGATACGGCTTGCAAGATGACCTATGCCTGTTGGGAAGCATTATAAAGGATATATCATGAATGGTTTTGGATTTCATACTAAAGTGGTGGAAAGAAAGTGAAAAACTTGAAATAATGGGATGATGGTGAATGCAACAACCACTAGTTTTGTAAGCATAAAAGATAAAATGATTATTTTTGAAGAGATGATATAATATGGGATTTTGAAAGATATAATTGAGTAGATTATACTAATGAAAAGAGGATTGTATTCTTTGATTATGATTGGGTGTCAAAAGGTAAGAGGCTAAGAAAAGAAGAAGATGGATTCACTTTGACTAACTTTTCAAATATGAAGTGCCAACGTGAGCCTTTTGGTCTTGTATCTCAAGTTGAACAACTATTTTATGTAGAAGATCGCACAAATCAACATTGGCAAGTTGTGATTCAAACTAAAGCCAGTGAAAAATTTGATGATAGAACCTTGTCATCAACTGCTGGTGTTGATATTATCTTATGAAGTGAAGCATGTGCTAACCATCCCATAAATAAGGATGAAGATATTGTTTAGGTTGGCGAAGGGATGCATGGAATTCCAGTAGATAGTATAGATGAAAATGCTTGATTAGAGTTGTTGCATAGAGGTTTGGTTTACTAATAATGTTTGGATAATAAATTTTTTGACAATATTAAGTAGCATTAAATTTTTCTTCTAAAGTACTTTGTCTTAGTAGTACTCACTTTATATCTTACGTATGTTTTTTTATTTATTTATTTGCTCTTCTCTCATTACTTATTTTATTAAATGTGGGACCATGACTTATTTTGTTGAGAATTCATATTACTTGTAATAATTATTTACTTATGTTGTAGTAATGGCAAGGACTTTCCATGGAAAAATATTAAGGAGTCAACATACCAGAAAACAAGATAACCTAAGTCAAATTGTGAGCTCTAATCAGCAGCAGCGAGATACCCTTGGTATGTTAGTTTTGGTTGTAAGCTTTCAATTACTGGACATATATGCTTGAGAATTGAGACTATTGCTATCATTTTTTTCATTTTGATTAGAATACTCTTGGTAGATTAATTTTTGATACATTTCCTATTAATTGAATGTTGTATTGTGCTTCAATATTATGTATAACTCATATATGGCATAATTTAATTGTTTTCATTGTGATAATAGTCATTGATCGTGGTAGATGCACCAAAAATACCAATGTTGATCAATATCCATTTGAGTTGTATACAAATGGCATTTGTCATTGTAGATGCACAAGAAATTCTAATGTTGATCAACATTAGTCTAAGCAACATATGAATGAGACAGATAATCATGAGGATACCCTTGGTTTGTTATTTTGACATGTTTGTGTTTCTCAATTCAAACTTCTAAAATTGTAATTTTTAATAACTCATTTTACTTCATTATGTAGATTATTTATGTCACACATATTTCTTTTCCATTATGAGATAGGCATTCGTCATAGCATCAGAAATTCTAATTTTGATCAACATCTGCTACATATAAATAAGATGGCTAATGAGAGACATGATGATACCCTTGGGATGTTATTGTGATACATCTCTTTTATCAAATCAAACTTGTATATTTGAAATTGAAAACTCAAATTGTACTTCATTATTGTTTATAAGTTATACATTAATATAATTTACCTTTTGTTCTCATTATGACATAGGCATTCATCATGGTAGACACACCATAAGTATTAATGTCAACGAACCTCTATCTAAGCTACATATAAATGAATTGGATTATGAGGTGCCAGAGACTATCCCTGGTATGAGCTAACTATGTTATCTTGGACAATTAACTATGTTGTCTTTTAAATTGTGTTGCCTATTTGATATATACTCAATTTATTTTAGCATAATTCTACATTGAAGAATGAAGACTTAATATCTTGCCAAACATCTTGTTCTCTTTTCTTGGGTTTTTATGATTTCATAATTCTACATTGTTTATATTGTCTCATGATAATTTCTATGATTTTATAATGTTTTATCTTTTACAGATAATGGGAGGAAAAAAAGGCTAGAGAAGCTACTCACCTTCCAAGTGTTTGGATGATGAAAGGGAGCAAGCATGTTCATTTTATCAAGTGTGGACAACCTATTGGTCCAAATAAGTCTACATTTGTTGAATTTCTTGGTACCTTAGTCAAAAATGGTAAACTTGTTTAGCTTTACTTAAAAACATGGCACAAAGTACCACCACTTATGAAAAAAGGTTAATGGAGATTGTTAAGGTAATATCATTTCATGTTGTTTAATTTTTTATTTTTTTCAAAGCTAATGTTATGTAACAATTTCTTAATATATTTAGCAATGTAGGTGGTGCTCCTAGATTTAAACATTAGACTATGATGAATATGGGCAAAAAATGGAAGAGTTGGAAGAATAGAGTGAAAGAAATTTTTTTTTTATCCAAATTTGTCATTGGAAGATAACTTAAATAGGAGACCCGACATAGAAGATGAAAGAGTTTTTCTTGATCAGTGGAGGAATTTTGTTATTCAATGGAATAGTCAGGAAGCCGAGGTAATAACTTTATTATAGCATATCTAAAATTAATTTTTGTTCTTAATATGATTTATGTTAATTCAATAGAAGTACTTATCGTACATATAAATTTTAATCATATTGTTTCTTTTGTACATTTAGGAAGAAAGTGCTCGAAACAAACAAAATAGAGCTAAAAGGAAAATATTGCACATTACTGGACATAAACGTTTTGCTCAAATTGAGGAGCAACTGAAGGTCATTACATTATTCTAATTATATTATTATAAATTTTAATTTGGATATTGATCTATTGATCACCTCTTTATGCAGAATGAAGCAAAGGAAGCTAATGCTACAAGAGATGGAGATGTTGTAGAAAGAGATGAAGACAGCGAACTCAATGGTGATTTGATTGAAGATGAGATATCTAGATTGGATATTTTTGAAAAATATTATACTCGAGATGGGAATGCATCCAACCCTATTATGGTAGATTCATTGATAAAATATTAGAAACCTTTATTTAAATAAAAGAGGTGTTTTATTGTAGCTATCTAACTCTAGTTTCATATTATATATAATGCTTTTCAATTAAACTTGATATGTAGTTGAAGATGAAGGAGTTGAGAAAGGATCTTCCTACTAGTGCAAAAGATAAAGGTCCAAATGGTATATATTCTCAAGTTAATGGCCCAAATAAAGGGGGTAGAGTACGCATGTATGGTTTTGATGTCACTACTTCTAATATATATGAAGACGTGCCTAGTAAAAAGAGTTGTCATCGCATGAACATGACATCCAAAGTTGAAATTGATACGTTGAAGCAAAGATCCAATGAACAAGCTAAGCAAATCCAAGAGCAAAACAAGCAAATCCAAGAACTTCTTCGGTTGAACATACATAGGTTGGAAAGTACTAATCTTCCAATGGAAGTCACACAAGTTCCTTTATCATCCTCTTATCAACCAATAGCCTCTCGCCAACATTCACTGTCAAGCATTAATAGAATACCTATATGGGCAATCTTTCTATAGCCTCATATTATCCTATGCCCATTGCTATTAATATTGTCCTTGAGTTTGCTTTTTTGTTTGCTTGATAGCTTCTTGAATGGTTTTACATTTGGTGATGATTAAAGAAATTAAGTGTGATAAATGCGTACTAGGAAATAAGTATGTTTTTTGAGATTGAAAGCTTGCAGAAGCCTTTTGATTTAGATTTATCTTGTTTTCTTTTATGCTTGTCTTAATTTCATTTTATTGGTTTATGGATGTGACATAATGTGTTAAGTATATATATGCAATAGTTGGTTTATGCTTGTGGATCTCCATAATCATGATTTATTTATAGAGTTAATTTACATTTCTAATATAGGTTGGAGCACAAATATTGTTGAAAAGTACAATTAAACCATCAAAAACTATTGCAGGTGGTTGTCTTGAAAGCTTAAATCCATCAACACTTGTTGAGGAAGTAAATTGGGAAATACTTGGTGCAAAGTTCATGTTAATGTTGTAGTAGAAACAAATGAGGAGTTGATTCATCCTATACCAGAATGTATAATAATTGGCAAAGTTATTGGTAGAGCCATAGGTTGGTCACATCATTTGGTAGTATTTCTTTATTTATATTTATATATAATTAGTTCTTGTTATTTCTTATTGAATTTAATTTATGTTTGGTTGATCTGATAGGTTGAAATGGATGAATAATGATGGTAAGAACATTCTTGTTTTGAATATAAGATCTTTCTGAATCGATGTGGATGTGTTGTGACATTAGCTCTTCATTTTATGTATTTGGATGAAGAAGTATCTTTTATGGATCTACAGTTGATTGTAGTTTATTTCATTTTGATGTATTGAGATTGATGTTGGCATACAATTGATGTTTAAATATATTGAAAATATTGAAGACATGAATTATTATGTTTTTGTTATGTTATAGTTTGCAATATAATTTGTCTATTATTGTTGAACCACAAGTGTAGTTGTTATGGATGCATAGTAGGTTGTTTTACTAAATATATTTTTAATTGGTTGATTTAGTAATTAGGAAGAGAAATTTATATATATTAGTATAGCAGATAATGGTTGCACTATAAGGGCATTCACTATTTTTTGTGATACTTTCTTTTGTCCTTAAAGTTATATATAAAGACATCTATGATGTTTCTAGTGACACTTTCTTGAGTTTTCAAAGACCTAAACAAGGGAACAGTTTTTTGGTTTTCATAGACACATAATTGTGTCTCCAAAGATCTTTTGGGACATAAAATTGCGTCTTTAAAGAAATGTTTTCTATGCATTGTGACATTATATTATGTCACTAAAGCACATATGGAGACATTTTTTGTCTCAATAATTTATTTATCAAGAGTCTTATAAATGTTCTCTTATTCATATAAGGAGACATTTTTTAGCATCTCATAAAATAATCCAACGTGTCTCATCATATGCCATGGAGACACTTTATAATGTCTCATAAGTAAATAGTTAAGGAAGTTGAAAGTTATTATTTGACACTATGAAGTGTCACAATTAGAAAGCTTTAGAGGCTCTACCGACTATCATAGTAACAATCACTTTGGGGCTACTTGAAAGTGTCTTAAAAAGTTAATAGGACACCCATTTATGGGATACAATGATAGAGTGTCCTAAAAAGTGAAAGTGTCCTTATATTTATTTATTGGGACACATTTAGGCATCCTTATAGTGATTTTTTCTAGTAGTGACTAGAACTTGCCAACATTTAGAGAAGTGCTTCATAAGTTGGTGTAGCAAAGAGCAGAATGTTGTGGCCCTCTCCAAGGCTAAGCACATGGCATTAGGTAACTGCAACTTCTTCGGATAAAGAAAATTTCACATAATTATGGATTGAACTTTCATAATATTTCTATTAGCATAAATGAAAATACTAATGCTATTTGCATAAAACAAAAAAACCCTATCATGCATCCTCTTACCAAACACATTGAAATTAGGCACCATTTTGTTAGAGATCATGTTCAAAAGGGAAATATATGCATAAATTTTGGTACCAACCATCAATTAGCTGGCATTTTCATAAAACCTTCACTACAGCAAATATTTAATTTCCTTCAAAAACTACTTGAAATTCAAAAGTTTCTTACCTAAATTAACTTTGCTGTGATTTTTTCAATCTTGAAAATATGGAAAGACTTTCTATCTTTACATCTTAAAAATCACCCATCATCAGATAAACTCCTCATCCATTCTCAACACTAATTACTCAAATCTCTTTTTCTACCTCTTTCTCTTCTCTATGAAGACAAGACCTGAACTAAACACACCCATAGAATTGCCATTCACCACTAATTACTAGGGGCACCCTCTCATAAACAACCACACAGACCCTTATCCTCTTTGAAAGTTTTGTTCCTATCAAACCCTCTTAATGGTACCGCACTATTTTCGCTGCATCACTGAATTCCAATGTGCCTATATCGATCATTCCATTTCCCCCCTAAATTATCCTCTACTACTCTACACCATCACATCAAGTAATTCAAAAATCCATTACTATAATCGAAACCTCTAATGCTTTTAAACTTGTGACTGAACCAATTGAAGAAACTCTATGGCAACTTAGCTCTATTTCTCCTTACTCTACCAATTCCTCACTACTCATCAAGATCAACCAAAGAACCATCATCTAATCTACCACTCTCATGATGGATCTCCAATTCTGATATCCCTTTCCATCACTTGCTTCTCTTCCTATCTTACTAACCCATATCTTTCCTTGTTTGATGAATGGAGCTTTGACATTCTCAGGTGATTCTGTGAAATGTTTCTCTTTTAAGGCTACTAATATATACATTTCTAACATCTCCCAATGGGGTATAAATTATGGTCAAGTAGTTGATTTTGCTGGACATCTACCAACTTTGATTTTACACTTACTCCAAGCACTTAGTTGGGACACATTCATGGTTTGATGAGACATCCTACCCTCTTGTAGGTAAGCTTTTCTATACCAATATACCTTTTTAAAAAATGATACTTTTCAAACTATTATGATTGAACTTATTTATTTTGGGTAATCCTATTACTTTTACTCCTAAAATTGTTAACCATCACCTTAGACTTTCATATGATGGTGTGAATCTTGGTTTTGGGGAAAGGTATCTTTCCTATGTTTTCAAGATTTCTAAAGCCCATCATTTTTTCAAGTTGGGAAAACGCTTATAAACTAATTAGAGGTTTTACATTGCGTAAGCTTAATGTTGACTATTTCCAACTTCATCGCCTCATTACTATGACTATTTTATATGTTACTACCAATAGTGGCAGCCATACCCCTGATATGAGCTGTCTCTCTTACTTTTTCCTATATATGGCTATTAAAGGCCATCTTTTCAACTTTGCCTATCTGATTCTTATTCATTTTGTCACTCATTCTAGCAAAAATTGCCCATATGATATGTTTCTCATTTACCTTTTCCATCAAGAAGGAATCTCTCTTCCCAAGAGCATCATACGCTTGATATACCTATTGGAATAGTACCTTGCAAGCTAATGAGATTGGCTTTATAAATTATTTCACTCATCATACAATCTTGATTGAATAATATTCTTTATATAGCCATCTTCATCTTTTGCTTTATTTCACTTCATTGGAATTTAGATAAAGCCCTTAGATCACCTATGATTGTGGGACTTAGTTTGATGATCTTGGAATAAGTCTCACACAATTGTGATTTTAAATTTTTCAAGTCATAGGATCTTATGAGATGGGGCATCTAAGATTTGAATAGACTTGCCCAACGATGCACAAATCTAAGGATTGTAGATTGCTCTATTCCATAAGCAATTGTATGAGATATGGGTACATGTTAGTAGATACTTGTTAGAAAATAAGGCACTGAAGACCCACTGGAGAATCTATTAGATAGCTATAGTGGAAAGTCTGTAGTGGCTAGTTCTCATACCTATACTAATGCATATTATTAGTCCTCTGAATTGAGGATCCAAGATAACATCATGTTCGATCCTCATACCTTGACTCTTTCTTGACCAATTAGCGAGTTTTTTAGGTTGAGATTAGGTATGAACTACTTGGCATAGAGATTTTGAGATTCAAGATGGAATCCGACTCTATGCTGTTGTGAAGGGTGAATGCATCTCTAATGTATTCTATAATGATCAATTCCTAGAAATCCTTGCGCAAGATGGTGTGATAATTTGGAAAAGGAGTTTTCCAAAGGAGAGGTCACACACTGGGATTGAACATTGAGAATAGAGACATAGTATCGAGGCTATTAGAGAGCCGATAAATATCTTGCCATAGGCTTATTTCAGGAGATAGGAGATAGAAGGACCGTATTTACATAGTACACATAGAGTGATGATGGTTCTCCAAAATATTCATTTCAACCAATCAGTTGGACTTCATGGGCTTAAGGTTGGATATAGACTAAGAAGATTGGGTACTTTTCAATTAGTGAGATTAATTGAATTGAGCCGACCAATTTAAAAGGTGTTTTAAACAAGAATGAATATAAGATATTCAAAAGTTACAAGGAGTTTTGAGCCCATGTACGTTGAATGGTTGAACCTATTGGGTCACACATAAAATCTAATTAGCTTCCTAATTGTTGGAGAAAATTTTCTAAGTGTTAGGAAAAGATTTCTCCTAGGTGACTGATTTTTAGGTACCAAGTTTGAAGGTTAATTTTGACTTGCTTAATTTAGGTGTTAAATTAATCAACTAATTTAAGGAGTTAATTATTTGGTGCCAACATAACCATCAATCGATCAAGTTAACTTAAAGAGTCAAGTTAACAAAATTAAGCTTAAAGAGTTAAGCTAATTTGGCTTAAAAAGTTAAATAAGAGGATAATTAATTAAATTAAAGAGTTCAATTTAATTAATAGGAAGAATGAATTTTGAAAGGAAAATTCAATGAAGAGTTAATTTGAATTAGCATCTTAATTAATTTGGAATTAGATTCCAAATATAATTAAAATACAAATGAAATTGAAATGAAATTTAAATTTACATTTACGTCATGGGCAAGCCCACTTGACTGCCCCCCCTCATGTAGTGCGTGATGCCACCTGGCATCACACATATTTAGTGTCTATATATATAGATATAGCGAGAAGAGGTCTTGCATCACATTTGGTATGAGGAATTAGATTCTTTAAAAATTCCCTCCAAAACCATTTTTTTGCAAGCATTGCATTCATGTGTTGAAAGTTTTGATGACTTCTTCTTCTTTCCAACCTAAAATTGGCCTCTACTATTGTTGAATCTCTGATTTTACGCCAACTTATAGATTAGAGATCTTAGAAGATCTAATTGGTGAGTGGATCATGACAATAAAGGCAAGGCATTTAACTTGCTTGTTTTTGGAGATCCACCTACTTATAGTCTGATTTGGCAAATTTCTATAGAGAGTTCTAGATAGCCTTTTGTTTTGAAATTTTAACTGAGCATTCATCAAGGTATTGAGAATCTCAAGATATTCTTTTGAAATTTTTGGAGGAGTTTTGATTGGGTAATTTTCTCACTCTTCTATCAATGCCAGTTGCACAAAGATTCTAGAATAGTGAAGAGCTCACTAGTCTCTCCTTGGATTTTTCTATTCAAGTCAATGCTTTCACCAAATTTGAATCCCTAACATGATTAGATCCTTGTTATGCTTGTAAGCACTAGTTAATTTCATGCTTTTGAAGTTTGGATAATTGGATCCTAGTGCCTTACTTGGTTTGGGGATTATCTTACCATTAGCTAAAGGTTTAGGGATCTCCCTTCTATATGAGATGAATAGTGGGAGATAAGTTAGAATGTAGATCCACCTTATGCAAGTTTGTGGGATACCCAAGAGAGTCTATGGGTTATTAGTTTTATGATCCTTCAGAGCAAAATGTGTTTGTTTTAAGGAGCACTACCTTTTTGGAAAACAATTTTCTATAAAATAGAAAAGGCATTGTAATTGAATGTGGTGAAGTTCAAGATGATCAATAAATTCCACAAGCAGTAGAAATAAATAAATATTAAAGAGTTTCACACACAACTTCTAAAAAGGTTAGACTAGATCAAGAAGTAACTCAAAATGTTTAGATGTTTTCATGAGATCGGTCAATCGAATGGAGATCTGAAGATTGATGAGAAAGCTATGTCGGACATAAGTTTGGGATATTGGTTTGAAGCCATGCGATCCAAAATGGACTCCATATACTCAAACAAAGAGTGGACTTTGGTAGATCTATCAAAGAGAATACTTCTTATTAGTTGCAAGGGATCTATAAATGAAAGCTTGGGGTAGATGGAGAAGTGGTGACTTTTAATGTCTGACTAGTGGCAAAAGGTTACCTCAAAGACCCAGTTTCGATTTTAAGGAAATCTTTTTACCAATTGCTCTGCCTAAATTTATTTAGATTCTACTTGCCATAGCTGTATATTACGACTATGAGATATGACAAATGGATGTAAACACTACTTTCCTTAATGGTGACATTGAAGAAGAAATTTATATAGAGCAACTACAAGGTTTTATATCTAAATAAAGTGAGCAAAAGATTTGCAAAATCCAGAGATCTATTTATCGACTCTAATTGGTGTCCTGAACTTGGAACATATGTTTTTGATAAGATAGTCAAAATGTTTGGCTTTGTCAAAAAGGTGTATAAACCTTGTGTGTACAAAAATGCTAGTGGGAATAACATGCAGTTTATTGTGCTTTATGTAAATGACATTCTTCTCATTGAGAATATGAAGGAAATATTAGAGTGTGCTAAAGCATGATTGTCTGCACAATTCTCCACAAAGGATTTAAGAAAAGCATTTTGCGTATTGGGAATACATATCTATAGAGATAGACAGGGGAGGATGCAGGGCTTTCCCAAATCCTATACATTGAACAAAGATACTAAAAGGGTTTAGTATGGAAGAATCCAAGAAGTGATTCCTCCTTTTGGAATGTTATCTTTGTCTCCCCAAGTGTATAGCCCCTTAGACTATCAACGAGAGACATAGAATATCCCACATACCATATGAATCCACTATATGAAGTATATTATATACCATTCAATGTACAAGACCAGATGTGGCGTACTTACTAAGTATTACAAGTAGGCTCCAATTCGATCCTAGTGAATGTCACTGAAAGGTCATTAAAATAATCCTTGAGAAGGACTAAAGACTTGTTTTTAAGTACACAGCAATGGAGAATTAAAACTCATATAGTTTTTGGATTTTAGTTTGCAATCCAATATAGATGACCTAATATCCACTTTGGGATACAAATTTTACCTTAATAGTGGCATGCTGAGTTGCAAGAGTTCCAACACGACACCATGACCTATACAACTACTAAGGTAAAATACTTTGAAGTTTTAGAAACCACAAAAGAAAGTGTTTAGATAAAAACTTCATCCAAGAGTTAGATGTAGTGCCTATTGTGCATAAGCCTACGATTGTGTTTAGATGATAATTTAGAACTCGAGCCAAGATCTTATCAGTAATCCAAACACATTAAATGCATTATTATTTAATATATGATATCAATTGATAAAGGTGACAACTAAGTGGATAACAGTTGCATTAGATGAGAATATAGTAGAACTATTGTCTAAACCCCTAAAAGCTAAAGGTCTTTGGAAGACATCATATAAAGATAGGTCTCAAGGCAACAAGGCAATGGCTTTAGGGCAAGTAGGAGGTTGTTGGAATAGTACCTTGCTAGCTAATGAGATTGGCTTTGTAAACTATTTCACTCATGATATTATCTTGATTGAATGATGTTTTTTATATAGCTATCTTCATCATGTGCTTTATTTCATGGCAGTAACATTTGAATAAAGTCCTTAGATCACCTATGATTGTGGGACTTGGTTTGATGACCATGGAATAAATCTCACACAGTTGTAATCTTAAATCTCCCAAGTTATAGGATCTTATAAGATGGGGCATCTAAGATCATCTGGGTAGACTTGCACTAATGATGCATAAATTCAAGGTTAAGAGAATGCTTCATTCTATGAACAATTGTATGGGATACAAGTGCATGATAGTAGGTTCTTGTTAGAGAATAAGGCATTGAAGGTACATTAGGGAATCCATTAGATAGTTGTACTAGCAAGTCAATAGTGGCTAGTTTTTCTACTTACCCTAGGGCATATTATTAGTCATCGAATTTGAGGATCCATGGTAACCTTGTATTCGGTCCTCATGCTTTGACTCTTCCATGACCACCTAGTGAGTATTTCGAGTTGAGATTGGGTATAAGCTACTTGGCATGGAGGTTTGTGAGATCTAAGATGAAATTCGACTCCTTGCTGTTGTTAAGGGTAAGTGCATTTCCTATGTATTCTATAATTATCGATTCCTAGAAATCTTTGTGTAAGGATGTGTAATAATTTGGAAAAGGACTTTTCCAAAGGTGAGGCCACACAATGGGATTGAACATTGAGAATACAGACATAGTACAAAGGCTATTAAGGAGCCGACAAATATTTTGTCATAGGCCTCTTTTAGGAGATAGGAGACAACTATACTTGCATGGTACGCATAGAGAGATGATAGTTCTCTAGAATATTTATTTTAACCAATTAGTTGGGTTCTATGGGCTTGAGGTTGGATATCAACTATGGAGATTGAGAACTCTTCAATTAACAAGATTAATGAAATTGAGTCAACCAGTTTAAAAGAAGTTTTAAACTAAAATGAATATAAGATATTTAAAAGTCACAAGGAGTTGTGTGCCCATATCCAATCAATGGTAGAACTTATTGGGTCACACACAAAATCCAATAAGCTTCCTAATTAATGGAGAAAAATTTCTAAATATTTGAAAAATATTTCTCCTAGGAGACTGATTTTTAGGTACCAAGTTATAAGGTCAAATTTGACTTGATTAATTTAAGTGTTAAATTAATCAACTAATTTAAGGAGTTGAATTAGACTAATAATTAAGGAGTTAATTATTTGGTGCCAACATGACCATCAACTGGTCAAGTTAACTTAAAGAGTTAAGTTAACAAAATTAAGCTTAAGGAGTTAAGCTAGTTTGACTTAAATAGTTAAGTTAAAGGATAATTAATTAAATTAAAGAGTTTAATTTAATTAATGGGAAGAATGAATTTTGGAAGAAAAATTCAAATGAAGAGTTCATTTGAAATCTTAATTGATTTGGAATTAGATTCCAAATGTAATTAAAATGCAAATTGAATTCAAATGAGATTTGGATTTACATTTGCCACATGGGCAAGCTCACTTGATTGCGCCCCTCATGCAGGTGGCATCACACATTTTCAACATCTATAAATATAGATATAGAGAGGGAGGTCGTGCTTCACATTTGATGTGAAGAATTAGATTCTTTAAAAATTTCCTCCAAAACTATTTTTGCAAGCATTGCATTCATGTGTTGAAAGTTTTACTCTCTCTTTCTTTCTTCCAACCTAAAATCAGCCTCCACCACTGTTGAATATGTGATTTTACTCTAACTTAAAGATCAAAGATCTTGGAAGATCTAATTGGTGTGTGGATCATGACAATAAAGGCAAGGCATTTGACTTGCTTGTTTCTGGAGATTTGCTTGCACAAAGTCCGATTTGGCAAATTTCTCCAAGGAGTTCTAGATGGCCTTTTGGTCTAAAATTTTAACTAAGAGTTCATCAAGGCGTTTAGAAGCTCCACATATTTTTTTGAAAGTTTTGGAGGAGTTTTGGTTGGGAGATTTTTGCACTCTTTCAGTTGTGCTAGTTGTAGATAATTTATGGAATAGTAAAGAGTTCATTAATCTCTCCTTGAATTTTGCTTTTCAAGATAATGCTCTCACTAAATCTGAATCCCTAGCATGATTAGATCCTTGTTATGTTTGTAAGCGCTAGTTAATTTCATACTTTTGAAATTTTGATAATTGGATCATAGTGCCTTACTTGCTTTCAATACCCAGCCTTAATAAAATGCCCCTTCATTATTCAGATTCTGGTACATGGTATAAAGGTACTCTTGGAACTTCCATAAAACTTCCTAGTTCTCAATGATGCAAGGGCAAGGTGAAAGAGGTGTGACGTTAAAGATCTAATTTAAAACATTTAAAAACTGAAATTTAACTTTGATTATACCAATCCAAGGATCTAAATCATGCCTATATAATGTATTATGGTCAGATTGTTACCTCTCAAGCAAAATCCAACCAAAACTTGAAGTTCTGCTTCCTTTCTTGGAAGTAGACTATTTCTGGTGCAGTAAGGTATGATCAACTTTTGATCAGGAAAATCACCTCAAATTCAAGCCAAATTTGGACCACAATTTCAGCAACTGAATGGAGAATGTCAAACAAACATCCATCACCAAAATCCTTTAGCAAGACCTCAAACAGAATCCAAAAAGTCTCCACTAGAACAAAGGATCACCAAAGCAAGCAGTCCAAAATTCATCTTGCCTCTAATACCAAAGTCCACACACCAATGGATAATCATTTTCTCCTTAACTCAGCTGGAAAAACTAATAAGAAGCAAAGCTTGGTTGGAGCCTAAAAATGGTGAGGGAGTTGAAGAAGAGAGTGAAGCCTCAACATATCAGAGAATCGCTTTTGGAGGGAAATTTTGGATCTAACTTTTAGATGGACAAAATGTATGAATGTGTCTTAGCTTTGGCCGCCCACTCTCTATATCTACATATAGATAAAGGATGGTGTGATGCCAGGGTGGCATCACACCTTCCTCAATGGACAATCCTTTTCTCCTTAATTCAGCTGAAAAAAAAAGAATAAATAGAGCTTGGTTGGAGGTTGAAAATGGTGAGAGGGGTGAAGAAGAGAGTGAAGCTTCAACACATGAGAGAATCACTTTTGGAGGGAAATCATGGATTTAACGTTTAGATGCATAAAATGTATGAATAAATCTTAGCTTTGGCCAACCCCTCTCTATATCTATATATAGAGGGAGGATGGTGTGATGCCAAGCTGACATCACACCTTCCTCAAGGTGGGGGTGCCACTAAAGCATGCCAACTTGCACGCATCTTGCAAGTTGCTTGTTAATTTATGTAAATTTGAATTTCATTTGGAATCTATATTTCATCTCATGAAATGTCCACCAAATAAATTATAATTCCACTCCAAATGAACATTTCATTTGAGTTCTCCCTCCAAAATCAATTCTTCATTTTAATTAAATTAAACACTTTAATTTAATTAAACTTTGACTTAACCCTTAAGTCAACAAACTTAACTCTTTAAGCTAGTTTTGTTAACTTAACACTTTAAATTAACTTGACCAATTGATAGTCATGTGGCATCAAATTAAATTAACACTTAATTTAATTGGTCTTAATTTAACTCCTTAAATTAATTAGATCAATTTAACAATTAAATTGATTAAGCCGAGATTACCAAAAATTGTGTCAACTGATTCCCTCAATTGTCAGCCACATTGGAATTCTTCTAACACTTAGAAAAATTTCCCTTCAATATTTAGGATTGTCAATTGGCTTTTGTGTGTGACCTATTAGATTCTACCGTTCATTAGATATGGGCTCACAACCTTTGTGACTTTAGAATACTGTATATTCATGTTAGTTTAAACTTTTTTAAACTAACTAACTCAATTTAATTAATCCCTATTAATTGAAGAACACCAAATCTCCATGGGGAATGTCCAACCTCAAGCCCATGGAACCCAATAATTGATTGAATGATGCTTTTAGTGAACCATTCTAGCTCTACGTGTACCATACAAATACGATCCTTCCATTTTCTGTTTTCATAAAAGAGGCCTAGGGCAAGATATTTGTTGGGTCCCTAATAGCCTTAGTACTATGTATCTATTCTTAATGTTTGATTTTGATTTGTGATCTCAAATTTGGAAAACCCCTTTTCCAAATTCTCACACTGCCTTTGCCAAGGACCCCTTGGAATCAATTATCATAGAATGCATAGGAGATGTACTCGTCTTTCACAAAGACGAGGAGTGGGATCCCACTTGGATCTCATAAACCTTCATGTCTAACTAGCTCATGCCTAATCATCACCGGGACGCCCACTAGGTAACCAAAGTGTAGTCAAAGCATAAGGACCTAAACACAAGGTTACAATGGATCCTCAGGTCAAAGGACTAATTATATGTACTAGTGTAAGTTGGAGAATTAGCCACTACCAACTTGCCATTACGGCTATGTAGTGGATTCTCTAGATAGGTCTCAAGTGTCTTGTTCTCAACAAGCACCTACTAACATACACCCATATCACATATGGTTTGCTTATGAAACAAAGCAACATCCAACCCTTGGATTATGCGTCATTAATGCAAGTTTATCCGAATCTTAGATGTTCTGTCTCATAAGATTCTATGACTTGGGATATTTAAGATCACAGTTGTATAAGACTTATTCCATATTCACCACCTAGTGCATGACCAAGTTCCGTAGTCTTGTATGATCTAAGGGCCTCAACCATATGCCAGTGAAGTGGGAAAAGATTCATCAGTGCTTCTACTTTACACGGCATTTCTATTTTTAAAAGTTTTTGTTTGTTCTTTTTACTTTGATATGCCACCACTCTATTGACTACTTGGAAATGTAATAATATGGTGACATACTCTAGAATTTTTTACTCAATTTTGAAACTTTATATGTGCTATTTAGTTTGATTTTTGTTTGCACAATTATTAATATATTCCAAATTTTGGTTCTCTATATTGTACTACATTGTTTAGCATAATAGATGAATGCATGATTTTCCTTAAATGATATTATCTATCTAGTAAAAGATACACATTAGGCGGGAGCCATGAATGATTACTAGTTTACGAACTTTGATATTTCCAGAAAATTTTGACAAATCCATCACTTATTAATTATTTTGCATTGGCTGAAACTTTTCTTTCCACACTTAGTAATGACTTGATCTCCAGTTCACACACTCTGGCATTTCAGAAGAATTTGATTGATCCTTCACTTATTAATTATTCTAAATTGGTTGACACTTTTCTTTCTGCACTTGGTATGAAAAATAGGGGGGTAGCTTAATCAAATAATTGCCGTCATAAAAAATTGGGAGATTGTTAGGATTCTTATTTTGATGAATGACAAATTTATTTTCTTAATTTAAGAAAAATCATGATTTGTTTCCATCTTAAATCCATTGTATTATTATTTGGACAAATATTGTTGAATCTCTTATACAAAAAGTATAATATATAGACACTAATGAAAGTTGAAAAATCCCCTTCTGTAGAAGAATGGCATCCGAAGATGATAAGTTATCATTAGAATCCATCTATGGAAAGTTAACATTGGACCTTCCTACTTGAACAAAGACTAACTATTTAATCCAAAGAGATACATTCAAAAGAACAAGCTTTTTCTCACAAAAATATTAGCTTTTACTATCAGCTTTCTTGAGGGACCTTATTGGAGAAAAGAAAGCAGTGCACTGTTTGATTCCAACAAGAATTACCATTAATTGTACAGTCTCGAGTGTTCAGGATTTTGGAATATTCATATCCTTCTAGTGTATTGATTTATCTAGTTTAGTTTTAGTTGCTTTAAATTACTTGTTCCTGCCTATTAAATTTATTTGTACTAATTCTCTTTGAATTCTTAGTGAAATTTGCATACTAAAATTTCTAAATCAAGAATTTAGGTAGTGGATGTAGGCTTGCCATACCACTATAAATCTAATGTCTTATTTACTTTTCTATTTCCTTTAAATCTATTTTATTCCCTTGGAATTTTCACTTTAAAACTGTCATTAATTTTTTTAATAATTAAAGTGAAATTGTTATTGGCCTAATTCACCCCCTCTCAAGCTTATTGTTATTAATAGAGATAATAAGAAATGATGTCTTTCAATCAATTTAGAAAATATAATAGATTCAATCAATATAGGAATATTTAAATATAATAGATCTATACTCAATTAATATGAAATTTAATAGCCAACAACTAATATTTTTTGCTAATTAAAACTCTCAAAATTCTAAAAATTCAAAATTTGCTCAAAGTTGTATGATTACTGTCAAACACCGTTGTGCTATGCCTAAAGAAAATATATAGAATATAGATCTTTAACCAATAATAATGTATTAAATAATTTCCTATATATAGTATATAACTTTTTACTACAACTTCATATATAAGAACAAAATATTACAATGAGTAATCCACTAAAATTGGGGAAAACGGCCCTGTCAAGAAGTATTTTGAGTTTTTTTTGCTTTCCTTTTTTTTTTTTGTTGTGTTGTGGGCGCTGGGCTCTCATTGTGAATAACCAAGGACTCGGTTGCTCCACCACTAGAACTTCTTTTTGTTCTGTAGGATTTGGGGTGAGTGCCATGATTCTTCCTACTATGCTTTGCACCTCCTTTAATGTGTACCGGAGCATCTCCTTCTTTTTCGTTTGGTAAATTTTTATCTTTGTCAATTTCATTTCTTTTCATCTTAACTTGAATTTATTCAATCAACGATTTTATGTTTTCATCTCCTTATTTTGTTTTTGCATTTTTCTTTGCTTTATTCGTCATCTTCTTCACAAATAGTGCTCTACTGGAGCTTCAACACCCTATAAAAGGTTGCCATCATCTTCAAGAAAGCTTCCTATAATTGGAAATCTTCACCAACTCAGCATACATCTTCCCTGCTTGCTCCGGTCTTTATCTAACCATTAGGTTAAAAAATATGGAGCAACCTACTAAAGCTAGGTGGATATGGTGTTCAAGAATCAACTGGGTAGAAATATAGAGGTCAATGTTGACAATATGTTGGTGAAGAGCCATAAGAAGGAACACCACATAAAAGACTTAGTGGAGACCTCTAAAATACTGAAGCAGTATGAGATGAAGTGGAATCTGGCCAAGTACAACTTCGGAGTCTGGGAGGGAGGGGGGCAAATTCATATGGTTGTTGCTGTTTTAGTTTCCGTTGCTTGTCAAGCTTTTAGAATAAAGGTAAGACATGTGGTGGCAACAAATCTAAAGTGCCCGAGGCAGAGAGAAAAGTGCTAATGACATTTTTGTGTGCGAGAGACTTTGTACATCAAAGAGAATGCTACCAAATATAGGAGCATTCTTCAAGGATCCAATCTTAGATACATTGATTATAGTATATGGCATTTCTAAACATGATGCTTGCATCGATGCATGTGCTCGAACTGTCTCTGTTAAACAACATCAAGCATCAAATTTTTGAATTAATTTTGTAGCCATGACTACAAGTGTAATAGCTACAAATTTTAGTAGCAAACATAATTCCTTTAAATAACAAACAATAAAAATTATTTGTTATCAATCTATAATTATATTCGTTGGAAGCGCAAAGGATCAGGTTTGCGTTATATGTAGGAAAATTGATATATATCTACACTATTATATTTAGCACACTCTTATTGATTATAATTTTTCAATTTTAGCCAAAAGTAAAATTTTTAGAATTTTGAGTTTCCCAAAAACAATTCCTTGTTTGAAGCATAGATGCCAATGTTTTCAAAATCAGATCGGACAATGAACCAGTAACGTTACTGATTACTGGTCAACCGGTTCCACCAGTGATCGAACTGGTATGACGTTATAATAACGCAATAATTATATTTAATTTTATAAATATATATAATAT
>JACGDI010003537.1:478230-543877 GCA_014898725.1 Jacaranda copaia | reverse complement strand
TCGATCCAGCCGGTTCGATCCGATTTTCAAAACCTAGTTTGATTCGATTTTCAAAACCTTGATAGATGCATTGGACAATCCGTTAAGTTCCTCATGGAACACTATAGCTGGCACAAAGATTGGTCTTTTTCATTAATCCTCATGAATTCTTTGTATTCTTTCCCTGATTCAAACCACTAATCTTTTTAGGCCAATCAATCAATGAACCTACTATCTTGGGAAAAAATCCCTAAGCATGCCTCTGCTACCAACTAGCAAGTTGTGTTTTGCATGGGAGCATTGGAGATGTGTGCCCCGATGCATGACATATTGCCACATACACTGGGACATACGTCTTCTGCGCCCCAAGGTTTGGCATACTGCTCGCGTGCACTGAGGCGCACCTGTTGCCCACCATCTCACTTTTCTGCTTGGAATTTTATTTACTCTCAAAACCAGAATGGGCTCGTCCAAAGATTCAAATAATTAATTACCCAGTTGAGATAAGCCAAACTTGCAAATTTATGCAAAATCAAGTAGTTTATTTGCTTTGCAATTAACTTCTGAGATATGTAATAAACATGAGAATTTTGTCTTTATGAAGCTAATTGAACATTAAAATTCATCGTTAGAAGACAACCAATATGCCCAGTGATACCATGCACATTCAACAAAATCATTCATCAATTTACTAAAATCATGATACATCAGAGTCAAATTTGAGTGTGGGAATTTCCCCCAGCATTGGTAGAGTATAAAGTCTTTCATTAACAAAGTCATATAATGAATTATAGAAGAAGTATAACATTGACTAAACTATTGTATTGCAAACATAAAAGCACAAATTTATAGTCATTCTAACAAATATTTTCACTGTGATATAAAGAGCCATGCTAGTAAACCAAACAAGAATCCACCATCTTTTTCCCCTCAATTTAATAAAGAAAAAAGGAAAAAGCAGAGTAATAACAGTTGGGAGCTTGTCACTAGTGTAGCATATAAGCATCCACTCTTGGAAAATAGATTCTTATTTTCTGCAGTTGAATATTGAAATGTGATCTCCACATCAATTCTGAAAGCAATAGTTTCCTATATGAGAATTAAGTGTGTCTAATCTTATGAACTCCTATATTTTCCTCTCATTTCCAATGACCAATTTAAGTATAGAAACTGATCTTATATCAATATAAACAATTGACCTTATATAATATAATCATATAAAACTTGGCATATAAAAGATTTACCATTCCATCATCAAGAAAACGTTAATTATAAGTGATTAATATCATAAGTTCAAAAACATGCTAGATCCGCCAAACAAATAAGCTACACCTACACATTTAAAGCCAGCATACACCAACAAGATAACAAGAATCAGTCTTTTAACTAGTAAAATATCATTCTGCCTTTAGTCAAGAATAAATTTCAAAAACTTGTTTATCACTTTTATAAGCATAAAGTAGCGTAAGCATTTCTTATCATCTAAAAGCCTTAAAAAATCTACTTTAAAGAATTTGTTATCACAATTTTCAGATATGACTATCAAATCATCTTGACCATCACACCTTCTGCATTATCAAGTAAATTGAGGAAAAGGTCAAAACCTTTGGTATTGTTCACTAAACGTTTGGATGCTTATATCTTTTCTTCTATAATTAGGTTATGCACATTACCAAGCGCCTCGAGAATAACCTCTCTATAAGTAGATGTGTAATGTTCAAAACCAAGCCTTTTGGCTATGACTTAATCATGCATTAATTTTCTCATAGGATGAGCCCATCAAATCCAAGAATTGTCATCGCTGTCATTGATGGACTTTCTCCTTTTTGAGGATTTGCTCCTTGTAGTTACATTGCTACTATTGGAATAGTATCTTGTAGATCAATGACATTGGCCTTGTAAACTATTTCCTAGTATATACAATCTTGATTGAATGATATTCTTTATACGCTCATCTTCATCTTATACTTTATTTCACTCACTAGCATTTGAATGAAGCCTTTAGATCACCTATGATTGTAGGACTTGGTTTGGTGACCATGAAATAAGTCTCACATAGTTGTGATCTTAAATCTTCCAAGTCATTGGATCTTTAGAGGTAGGGCATCTGAGATCCTGATAAACTTGCACTAACGATGCATAAATCTAAAGGTTAGAAATTGCTCCATTCCATGAGCAACTATATGAGATATGGGTGCATATTAGTAGGTGCTTGTTATAGAACAAGGCACTGAAGACCCACTGGAAAATCTACTAGATAACCGTAGTGACAAGTCGGTAGTAGCTAGTTCTTTTGCTTACGCAAGTGTATATTATTAGTCCTTTGACCTGAGGATCCATGGCAACCTTGTGTCTAGTCCTCATGCTTTGACTCTTCTTTGACCACCTAGTGAGTCTTCTAGATTCAGATTGGGTATGAGCTACTTGGCATGGAGGTTTGTGAGATCCAAGATAGAATCTGACTCTTCATTGCTGTAAAGGGTGAGTACATCTTCTATGTATTCTATAATGATCGATTCCCAGAAATTCTTGCACAATGTGGTGTGACAATTTGGTAAAAGATTTTTTCAAAGATGAGATCACACAATGGGATCAAACATTAAGAATAGAGACAAAGTATCGAGGCTATTAAGGAGCTGGCAAATATCTTGCGCTAGGCTTCTTTTGGGAGATAGAAAATAGAAGATAGAAGGACTATATTTGCATAGCATGTGTAGAGTGATGATGGTTCTCCAAAATATTCATTTCGGCCAATTAGTTGGGCTCTATGGGCTTGAGGTTGGACATCGATCATGGAGATTGGGTACTCTTCAATTAATAAGATTAATTAAATTGAGTCAACTAGTTTAAAAGGAGTTTCAAACTAAAATGAATATACAATATTCAAAAGTCACAAGGAGTTGTGAACCCTTGTCCAATGAATGGTAGAACCTATAGGATCACACTAAAAATCCAATTAGCTTCCTAATTAATGGAGAGAATTTTCTAAAGTGTTAGAAAATGATGTCTCCTAGTGGACCGATTTTTGGTGCAAAGTTTGAGGGTCAATTTTGTCTTGACTGATTTAAGTGTTAAATTAATCAACTAATTTAAGAGTTAAATTAGATCAATAATTAAGGAGTTAATTATTTGATGTAGACATGATCATCAATTGGTCAAGTTAACTTAAAGAATTATGTTAACAAAATTAAGCTTAAGAAGTTAAGCTAGTTTGACTTAAAGAGTTAAATCAAAGGATAATTAATTAAATTGAAGAGTTGAATTTAATTAATTGGTAAGAATGAATTTTGGAGGAAAAATTCAAATAAGGTTTGAATTAGCATCTTAATTAATCTAAAATGAGATTCCAAATGTAATTAAAATGCAAATGAAATTAAAATGGAATTTGAATTTACATTTGCCACCTTAGCAACCACACTTGGCCACCCTTCCCCCCTACATGCATTGTGAGATGCCAACTTGGCATCACACATTTTCAGTATCTATATATAGATATAGAGAGAGGAGGTCGTGCATATCACATTTGGTGTGAAGAATTAGACTCTTCCCTCTTTCCTTCTAAAACCTTTTGCAAGCAAGCATTCATATGTTGAAAGCTTAGCTTCCTTCTTTTTCTTCTTATCCAAATTCAGCCTCCAACATTAGTAAAAATCTGGTCTTATTCCAGCTTATAAACTAGAGATTTAGTAAGATCTCATTAGTGCGTGGATCATTACAATAGAGGTAAGACATATGGCTTGCTTGTTTCTGGAGATCCACCTACACAGAGTTCGGATTGGTGATTTTCTCTAGGGAGTTCCAAATGACTAATTGATCTAAAATTTTAATTAAAAGTTAAAAAAGGTTTTGAATAGCTCCAAATAATTTTTTAGAATTTTTGGAGGTGATTTGATAGGGCGATCGTCGCTATGTTCTTGTTGTGCCAGAATCAAGCAGTTTCTAGAACTAATGAAGTGTTCACTTGCTACTCCTTCAATTTTACTCATCAAGGTAATCCTCTATCTAAATTTGAATCCTAGGTATGATTAGATCTTTGTTTATCTTGTAGGCACTAGTTACTTTCATGTTTTGAAGCTTTGATATTAGATCTTAGTGCCTTACTTGCATTCAAGTGGTACTAGAGCCAAAATCATGCTTAGATTTGGATTTTATTTAGTTGATTCATTCATGTGATGGATTAATCTAGATCACTAGATTCTCAATTCAACTGATGGTTTGGATTATTTGGTTGATTTTTGTGTGGCTCCTTGATTGATGAATCAAAGACATGCTATTATGTGATTTAAGTGTTAATTCAAGTAATTAGTATGTTTTAATTCATAGTGATTAACATTAAATGTTTATTTGGCATTAATTGATGTTATATGTTGATATATCATGTTGTTATATGGATGAAAGAGTTTTGATCATTTTGGGATCCAATGAGATTGCAGTTTGGTTTGCATTTTTTAGGGAATTTGATTCTCACTTAGCCTTAATTTTTGAAGCATGATTGAGCACTTTAATTTTTAGTTTTGAAATAAGTTTCAGATCTGAAAATTAATTCATAATGTGTGATTTAATGTTTAAAAGGTGTTCTAACATTTTTGGTGCACAAAAGTTGAGCTAAAAGTTGGTTTAACTAGCCATTGACTCCAAAATAGGGGCTCCAGGTAGCTTTTGTGCAAGCTGGCCAGGCAATGACCAAGAGTTACCACCCAGCCATGCACCAAGCATGGCCAGCATGCTTTGTTAAGGGTTGGGTAGGTTTTGAGCCATTTTTTTTGGCTCCTTAAGTGGCTAAAAATGATGCTATATCATATGTTATGGATGCATAGGTGTTGTGCAAGTTCTCAAAATAATGTTTAGCATTTTTGTTGCTTCTTAAAACTTGTCAAATTTAATCTCCAACTTGTGGCATAAATGTTATGCTCGATTCAATTATTTGTTTATGAGATAAATGTTTAATTATTGGATTTAATTGCTAATTCTAGATTTATTTATTATTCATTTAATTGTTGAATGAATGATGAATGAATGATGAATGAATGAGGATGATCTGAGCCTTTAATATTGATTTTATTTATTTCAAAGTTGTTGAAATGAGCTGTATTAAATGGGGCTTGCATGCCTCTTGTTCTATATTGTAAAAGTTATGAGAGTAGAATCACTAAAAGTTAGGATTTCCAATTCATGTAAATGTTGCATGGAGTAAGGAGTCCAATAAAGATATGGAGACCTTTGAAGACCCATGAATGTATGGGATACACTCATGTAATAATTTAGTTTAATCAACCCACTTAAAGTCAGCCAAAGTAATGCACCTATGGCTCTAAGTGCATCACTTGATTAGACTCATGATCATCCCGCCCTAAGAACATGCTAGGCGTATTTACTTATTTATGCTTTTCAAATCCTATCGATGTATGAGATGCATGATTAGAAAATAGAGAACCTAAATAAGAAGATAGAAATGATAAGATCTTTGTAAGAAAAATCCCTCCACTTAGAATATGTTAATGTTTTTCAAATATTATGTCAAAATGGATACAAGTTAAAAGAGTTTTAATTAATCCAAGCCTTCCACCAATAGTGTATACTATGATGATGCTACTGATTTTGTGTGATGACGCTCAGTCATGGGGGTCACACTTATGAGGAAAATAGTAAGCATACACTTAGCACAAGATGCACCTTTAACTTAGGAATCCTCATGCATTGGAACTCGATCATAGGGGATGTCATGAGGCCATCTTGAGATAAAGTTTGATTGGTGGGTTTGACTTAACATTTAATAGTATAGATGGTGCACGGTCACATGGGTCTATACGAATAGTGAGGCAAAATATATCAAACGTTGCATGAAATACAATTAACAAAAGTTATTTACCCTTGATTACTCGTGGATGCACTCAATCACGGTGGTCCATTGGCAAGTCATTGGGGTCTTGATTCTTACTAGGAAATTTGATTTTTCGAATTTTTCTTGGGGGTAAAGAATTTGACAAAATAATGGGAGAAAAACATACTTGAAAAACCTTGAACATATTTTAATATCGAATTCAATCACATTCTCATATTCTCTCTTTCACCTTTGAGGATTTGTGAAATCTCAAGAATGGCTAAAATTCCACTCAATGTTATTTTGGAAACCAATAAACTAATTAGGCCAAACTTCCACAATTGACTTAACCTAGAAAATCATTCTAGATTCCTGGAAGTAGATATAAATCCTATATCATGGTACTCCTAATCCTTTTGTAATTAATGTAGATCTAGAAACACGTGAAAGGTTTATGAATTGGGCTTAGGAATGTCATATCTCTTAGTCTCATGATAGCATCTACAAACTTTAAAAGTCTCAAGGACACATGAATTATACCTTGGTTAAAGTTTACAAACAGTTGTAAAGTAAACGAGGTATGAGCAGTTTATGTTGTCAATGGAGATTTTTTAAGCTAGGATGGATGCAAAGTCATGTGTCATTGACTGTGGTCTAAAGATGATTAAGCTTGGAAAAGCTTTTCAACTTTGATGTAGTGATGGACAATGATCTCCATGAGGATTTGATCTTCACATACTCGTCGAGTTTTATTGATCAAAGTGTTGATCTCAATGAAGACTACCATGACAAAAGCAAACCTTTGACACTTGTTTCCTCCTCCAAGTCTATTAGCCCTAAGGGTGCCAAAAATAGAGGTAAAAAGAAGAAATGCTCTTTCTCGAAGGGAAAACAGCTATCAAAGGCATTAGGAGGAATTAAGAAGATTGTAAAGGATATAGTCGATATTATTTATTTCTATTTTGGATAGATAGACCATTAGAAGCTATTTACAAGGGTTACCTTGCAACCCTTAAGAAGGGTATGTACTTTATTGATATGTATTTTAGGATAAATTCTTCCTCATGGATATATGATATCGCAAGTAGTTGTTTTCTTTGTAAGTTGTTACAAAGAATAGAACCAAGTGATGTGGATATCATCTACCACCTTGGCTAAGTAGAAAGAGTTATGTCTAAAGTCAAAAATGTACAATAAGTTAGACTTAGAGAACTCCATACTTATATTAGACCTTTGTCATAAAGTATCATATATTGTTGTGAACAATAATTTTATTCCCATTTTAGATAGCGAAGGATTTGATCCTTTTACATCAAATGGGAGATTTAAGGCATTAAAGAATGGGTTCTTTAACTGCTCTTGGTACACTTAACAAACGATTGTACATATTGGATTCTCAATCATCACTAATGCATTTTCAACTAAGTAAGAAAATTAGATATCTAAAAATATATCATTTTATCGCATACAAGATTTTGTCATATCTCCTAAAATTAGGATGAACAAGTTAGAAGCTCTCAAAGCACTAAATGTTTGTGGCATTGAGGACCTTTCTACTGGTGAATCTTATTTAAAGGGATAAATGACCAAAGCTCTCTTTGTAGGATAAATAGAGCCCTCCATAAAATCTTTAGATTTGATCTATATGGTTGTTTGTGGATCCCTAAAAGTTAGTGGGAGAGAAGTTTCTATTCTTACTTCATTACCTTTACTGAAGACTATAGTCAATATGGACATATGTATCTTATGAAGTATAATTCTGAGGCCTTTGAAAAGTTTAAATAGTGTAGGAATGAAGTAGAACTTAATGTTAAAGCCCTTCAATTGGATCGAAGGAGAGAATACTTAAGTACTGGATTCTTGGATTATCTAAAAGAGAATATGATTCTCTCTTAATGGACTCCACCTGGCACACCTCAACTCAATAGAGTAGCTAAGAAAAGAAACCATATCTTGTTGGGCTTGTTACATTCCATAATAAGTTTTTCCAATAGGCCTATATCCTTTTGAGGATACAACTTAATGACGACGATGAAGTTACTAAGAGTAGTACCTTCAAAGTTGATGCCAAAAACACCATATGAAATTATGGCATGGCGAAGCACCTTCTTACCACTATCTAAAGGTTTGGGGATCTCCCACCTATGCGAGACAAAAAATGGGAGATAAGATGGAAAGGTGGTGATTTTTAAAGCATGATTAGTGGCAAAAGGTTACACTTATAGACCTAGTATTGATTTTGAGGAAACCTTTTCACCAGTTGCTATGCCTTAGATCATTTGAATTCAACTTGCCATAGCTGCACATTATGACTATGAGATATGGCAAATGGATGTGAAAACTACTTTCCTCAATAGTAACATTGAAGAGAAATTTATATGGAGCAACTACAAGGGTTTACATCCAAAGGGAGTAAACAAAAGGTTTGCGAACTCCAAAAATCCATTTATAGGCTCTAATTGGCATCCTAAACTTAGAACATATATTTTTTGATAAGATAGTCAAATTATTTGGCTTTGTCAAAAAGGTGCATGTACCTTATGTGTACAAGAGGGTTAATGGGAGTAGTATACAATGTATTATGGTTTATGTCAATGACATCTTTCTCATTGGGAATGAGGTAAGAATTTTAGAGTGTACTAAATCATAGCTATCTACACAATTCTCCATAAAGATTTTGGGAAAGCATCATACATATTGGGAATACGTATCTATAGAGATAGATTCGGAAAGATGCTAGGGCTTTCCCAAATTCCATACATTAAACAAAATAATAAAGAGGTTTAGTATTGAAAAATGCAGGAAACAATTCCTCCTTTTAGGATGTGATCTTTATCTTTCCAAGTTTATAGCCCTTTAAACTATCAACAAGAGACACAGAATATCCCACCTATGTTACACATCTACTTCATGAAGCATAATTGTATGCCATTCAATGTATAAGACTAAATGTGGCACACTCGCTAAGCATTACGAGTAGGTTCTAATCTGATCCCAGTGAATGTCACTGGAAGACTATTAAAACAATCCTTAAAGACTAAAGACATATTTTTGGTATACAGCAATGGAGAATTAAAACTTGCAAAGTTTTTGAATTTTAGTTTTCAATCCAATGTAGATGGCCTAATATCCACTTTTGGATATATATTTTTCCTTAATTACAGTATGGTATGTTGGAAGAGTTCCAACTAGACACCATGACCTAGATAACCACTAAGGTGAAATACTTTGTGGTTTTGGAAACCACAAAGAAAGGTGTTTGGATAAAATCTTCATCCAACGGTTGGATGTAGTGCCTAGCGTGCATGGGCCTATGATTGTCTTTAGAAGACAACTTATGACTTGAGCCAAGATCTCATCAGTGATCCAAACATATTAAATGCGTTATCATTTGATATATGATATCAATTGATAAAGATGACAACTAAATGAATAAAAGTTACCTCAGAGTAGAATATAGCAGAACTATTGTATTAACCTCCAAAAGCTCAAGGTCTTTAGAAGACATCTTATGAAGATGGGTCTCAAGGCCACAAAGCATTAGCTTTAGGGCAAGTGGGAGATTATTGGAATAGTACCCTACAAGCCAATGAGATTGGCCTTGTAAACTATTTCCTGGTATATACAATCTTGATTAAATAATATTCTTTATATGTCCATTTTTATCTTATGCTTTATTTTACTTCACTAGTATTTGGATGAAGCCCTTAGATCACCTATTACTGTAAGACCTGGTTCGGTGACAATGGAATAAATCTCACATGATCGTGATCTTAAATCTTCCAAGTCATAGGATCTTTAGAAACGGGACATCTGAGATCTGGATAGACTTACATTAATAATGTATAAATCTAAGGGTTAAAGATTGCTCCATTCCATGAGCAATTGTATGAGATACGGGTACATATTAGTAGGTGATTGTTAGAGAACAAGGCATTGAAAACCCATCAGAGAATCTACTAGATAGCCAGGTAGCAAGTCGGTAGTAGCTAGTTCTCCTATTTACACTAGTGCATATTATTAGTCTTTTGACCTGAGGATCCATGGTAATCTTGTATCCAGTCCTTGTACTTTAACTCTTCCTTGACCATCTAGTAGGTTGTTTTAGTTGAGATTAGGTATGAGCTACTTGGCATAGAGATTTTTGAGATCCAATATGGAATCTGACTCCTTGTTGTTTTGAAGGGTGAGTACATTTCTTATGTGTTCTACTATGATCGATTCCCATAAATCTTTACACAAGGTTGTGTGATAATTTGAAAAAGGAGTTTTCCAAAAATAAGGTCGCACAATAGGATTGAACATTGAGAATAGAGATATAGTATCGAAGCTAGTAAGGCGTTGACAAATATTTTATCCTAGGCCTCTTTTGGGATATAGAAGAAAGAATGACTATATTTGCATAGCATGCGTAGAGCGATGATGGTTCTCCAAAATATTCATTTTGGCCAATTAGTTGGGCTCTATGGGCTTGAGGTTGGACATCGACCCTGGAGATTGGGTACTCTTCAATTAATAAGATTAATTAAATTGAATCGATTAGTTTAAAAGGAGTTTTAAACTAGAATGAATATACAATATTCAAAAGTCACAAGGAGTTGTGAGCCCTTGTCCAATGAATGGTAGAACCTATAGAATCACACAAAAAATCCAATTAGCTTCCTAATTAATGGAGAGAATTTTCTAAAGTGTTAGAAAATGATGTCTCCTAGTAGATCGATTTTTGGTGTCAAGTATGATGGTCAATTTTAGCTTGATTGATTTAAATGTTAAATTAATCAACTAATTTAAGAGTTAAAGTAGACCAATAATTAAGGATTTAATTATTTGATGCCAATATGACCATCAATTGATCAAGTTAACTTAAAGAGTTAAGTTAACAAAATTAAGCTTAAGGAGTTAAGCTAGTTTGATTTAAAGAGTTAAGTCCAAGGATAATTAATTAAATTGAAGAGTTTAATTTAATTAATTGGGACAAACAAATTTTGGAGGGAAAATTCAAATAAGATTTGAATTAGTGTCTTAATTAATTTGAAATGAGATTTCAAATGTAATTAAGATGCAAATGAAATTTAAATGAGATTTGGATTTACATTTGCCACCTTGGCAACCCCATTTGGCCGCCCCCTCCCCCCTCATGCATTGTGTGATGCCAACTTGGCATATCACATTTTCAGCATCTATATATATATATATATATATATATACAGATATAGAGAGAGTAGGTTGTGCATATCACATTTGGTGTGAAGAATTAGACTCTTCGCTCTTTCCCACCAAAACCTTTGGCAAGCAAGCATTCATGTGCTAAAAGCTTAGCTTCTTTCTTCTTCTTCCTACCCAAATTTGGCCTCTACCATTAGTAAATCTCTGGTCTTAATCCATCTTATGTACTAGAGATTTAGAAAGATCTCATTGGTGTGTGGATCATTATAATAGAGGTAAGACGTAGCTTGCTATTTTTGAAGATCCACCTACGTAGAGTTCAACTTGGCGATTTTCTCTAGGGAGTTCCAGACTTCCTATTGATATGAAATTTTAACTGGAAGTTCATCAAGGTGTTGGATAGCTCCATATATTTTTTTAGAAGTTTTGGAGGTGATTTGATAGAGCGATCGTTGCTATCGTCTTGCCGTGCTAGAATTAAGTTGTTTCTGGATGTAGTGAAGTGTTCTCTTGCTACTCCTTGGATTTTACTCATCAAGGTAATCCTCTATCTAAATCTAAATCCTATGCATGATTAGATCTTTGTTTAGCTTGTAAGCACTACCTACTTTCATGTTTTGAAGTTTTGATATTAGATCCTAGTGCTTTACTTGCATTTAACTATCACCATGATATATTTATATTTTAGTCTATTTCTTCATTGAAAAATGAGCATATGATCGCCTGCACTCTTTCCTATTTTATTTTTGCCTTTATTCAATAAGTCCTAAGCCACATCTGCAAAGGCATTCGTATTTTCTCTTATTGCCTTATCCTTCCAAATATATCACATCAATTTTTGTAAAATGCCATACCTTGTATTTCATTGTATGCACATTGGTGTTCATCTACAACAAATAAAACAACTATAAGCATTACAATGTATTACATCAAACAGTATACTCAAAATGAAGTCAACCTATTTAGTAAGAATGAAATCTATTAGCAAGATATATAATCTATCATCGCACCTCATTAGGCATAAAAGAATAAAATAAGCACAAAAAAAATATGAAACATAAGCTTGTGTATATTAAATATAGTAGTCTGACATATTAGTTAAAAAAAGTTGTAAGTGGAAATCATAATTACTAAATTTGCCTTGACATAGTTCTCCTACACTTGATTATTTCCCACACTGTAATATTAGAGGCATCATTCCATCTAAAATCACTTTTTTGAAAGCATTTATTTAAAGAGTTATAGTTTTTTTACCACACATAAATTTTATTATTGACATGAAGATTTGTTCTCATGCCAGTTCCTAGGAATGCTTGGAGCATAGTATGCTCAAGAATCTTGAAATATCTTGTTTTAAAATTATTATCGCATTTCCAATTTCTTACTACGAGATCCTTTAATGCAAACACCAAATCTTGTTTGTCCTTAATTGTCTAAGATCTTCTAGTTTTATCTAATCTTCTTTCAAACCTGCACTTTTGTTTGCTCTGAGGTTTTCTCAGTTAACTCTGTTAACATATAAAAAGACCAACATACTTTTTTATATATATGTTTAAGGGTCAAGTATACATGATCTGATGCAATACCTTTATAAATTTTTGGCACTTTTAGAATTAACGTTCATGTGAAAAATATCATGAGAGAAGTTGCAGAATTACTTAGTAGTGAATATGACATAAAAAACCGAATTGATAAAAAGATTTAATTTGAATGCATTTATCAACATACAATCAACAAATTATCTTCTATCAATACATTCATATGACTAGATCACATTTCTATAACCTCACAACTATGCATACATTTAACTAATAAGCCCTTCTTGGTTTAGCACATATAGACTTGCTAGATTTTCCCTCCAAGTAGTCCAAAACTAAGATTACTACTTGCTCAATAAAAGCAAATTTTAGGTTATTGTTAGGATTAATTATGTAGGGAAACTGAGCCTCTGAAAGGTCTATTAGCATCTCAATGCAAATGAAGCTGTAGAGCAAGCAGAATGCCATGATAATACAGTTTTGAACCTTGATTGGGTAATAAGAATTACTCCTAAGTTTAGCCCATCATAACTCCAAGGCATTGTGTGCCTTAGAATGCTTTAAATTGAAAAATTCCTAAATGTGTTTAAGTGAAAAAAGTCTAGCATCTCATTTTTGTAATGATATCTAACACCTTTATATGATGCTAAAAGGTTATTGCAATTTGTATATCCATAGTCACATAAATAATAATTCCTTAAGCATAGATTGTACACATTATTTTTAATTAGAATTCTAACAATTAAGAAAATGTAGTATCTATATAATTACATTATTGGTGAAAGAGTATAAGGTCCCAAAAGGGTAATGGACTCAAATGCGTTAAACAATAAAACAGAGAATAAACTGAAAGTTCTAGATGTAATCAAAATTCCAGTGAAAGCACAAATATAAATAAATGAGACAAGGCACTTATAGTAGTTCGACAAGCCTACTCCACTACTTAAGCTAGTGGACTTAGGATTTTGAACATGCAAATATTATTAGCAACGTAACAAGAACAAGTACAATGAGCAATAAGCAGTGCTAATTTCCAAAACCTCACAACAATGAACTAGAGCACTCTGTAGATTATACTGGGATTTTGTGTAGTGAAGAGTAATGAACTAATCCTAACAACTCTAAATAACACTACTTTTTTCAACAGAAATTCTTTCTCTTTAAATAATCAAGTGCGAGATCCTCAATTGTGGCTCAATCTCTTCCTTGAATACTGCAATGGCAACATGCCAAAAATATGTTTGACTCTAATCATGGGAAGTTCTAGAATTTGTCGCATCCAATAATTACCATACAAATTGCACCTATCAAATCTGAAAACTTCCATACAAGGTTAACTCATACTTTGACTAAAAAAATACATGATCAAAATTTATCTTGAAAAGAAATCCTAACAATCTCTCCCTTTCTGATGACGCCTATTTCAGTTGTTCTCCCGTTATCAAAAAGACTAATTGCATAGGTTGTTCCACAATTATTGTGCTCTCCTTGTTTAGATAGTTAAAATGCCAAATATCCAATGATAAAGATATGTATGCTAAACTTGTAACATATGAGATAACACCATCATATCAAAGCAAAAGACATTAATATCAAGTTTTAGAGAAAATAATTTATCATTAGTTCAGCATTAAGAAGTAACACATTAACAATTTTAAGTAATAACAATTAATCTAGCCAACAAGGTAACAGTAGCAGAAAACAACCAAATATTCAATTTGTCCAACATCTATCTAGCTAGCATGGCAACAATAAAAGAAGTAACCAAATGTTCAATTTAGCTATTAATGCATCCAAAGGTTTGGCTAACAACTCAAAAAGAACAATCAAGGTAGTAAGGCATCCCCCTCATCATCAACAAGTTAAGTGATAGTGAGATCATTTGCGAAGGGAAAAACAAAGATCCTTGATTTTGTCATGAAGGTTAAAGATTTTGGTCTTGCACCTGAGGAAATCATCCTCAACTAAGCTAATGAATTCAAAGAGTTTGGGGTCCAAGTAATCAACTGAGGATGCAATCATTTGAATAGTGAACAAAAGATCATATGGTGGAACATCTAGTAGCTTGTTCTTTCATTTGGAGATAACTCCTTCAGAGGCTACGATGTCAACATCCTGAATAGAGTCAGTAGAAATGTAGAGATATTTTTTGCCAACATTTTGAGGAGTTGTTCATCAAGGAGTAGGAGGAATAGTAGTAGAGGTGGAAGTTCCTTTGAACTATACACCATTTTCACCAATCTGAATTTTCATCTTCTTAAGGCTGGATAGGTTAATGATTTTTCTTTCATTAGGTTCTTCAGCCTAGAGAGATAGAAGAAAAAAATTTTTAGAGTGGAAGACACATGTAAGAAGCATGCAATATGGTAGGTTCTTGGAAGAGTGACGAAGGGCATAGATCATATTGTGGAGAATTATGTAGCCAATGTTAAGAATTTGCATAGTGACTACCATCTATAGAAGAAAAATAGATAATCTATTCATATAAGTGGAATGATCCCCACTAGTTGATGAATTAGAGAGAATATTGAGCATGATGAGGGGATGCAAAAAACTAGTAATCAATAGGGAGAAGTTTCAGAGTAACACCTGCAGCAAGTTTGGCAGATTTTCCACTCCAAAAAAGTTTCTTGGCATGATTAAGGTTAAAGCATTCAAGATTACACCATTCTCCAAAGGCAAAAAAATTTATGCAACCATTTAGAAGCCCTGAGTAGTAATTGAGTTTTTCAATAGTAGGGGACACAGGGGTTCCAAATACATTAGATTGAAGAGATATGTTTGCAAGATCATGACCTACAGTAATAGTTAGGTTTGTGTAGAATAGGCAAACCAAAAGGAGATAGGCTGTCTCGTCAATTTGCACCATGTACTTTTAGCCCATGTGATCAACCCAGTTAAGAATAAGAGACGAAGAGATATTGGAGAAGTTAATGGGTCACCCATAGCTAAGATTTCAAGCCATTATATTTGTAGAGAAGAAATTTTTAGCATAAGAGGTAGGGAATTTTATGGAATTTAGAATAGATTTAAAGTCCCAATTTTTAAAAGAAGAATTCAAAAATGTGAGGTGTGAGCAATGAGGAAGAGTAAAGTAAAGAGGTATAAGATAAAGCTAGAGGATGAGAACGCGAAGATAAGGAACAGTGGACAATTAGGGTTTCTTCCAAAGAGGGAAGGTGAAGAGATGGAGGATGGGATTCTTCAGAGTTAAATGCATAGTCAACCAAATTTTGAGGATAAAGATTTCAGGCTGGAGACCATTGATGACAGAGAGGATGATAGCTAGTGAGATGAGCGATGGACCATGGAAAGATGGGAAAGAGAGAGATCATGGTGAGGGTTTCTCCAGGAAGAGAAGAAGTTTTATTTGAATTTCTGTGCAGCGAAGAAGTATCCTGAATAGTTCAACTTTTCCCTATTACAAAAAATAAATTCAATAGGAGATTTTAAAAAGAAAGGATTTTTGATGCATTAAGAAAATAACATAATAATGAAACACAATAAAAAGAGATACATGTACCAAATATATGTCATGATAAAAAAAGAGAGGAAATTATTCCTATTTTTTTTTTGAGAAAATAGAACCTTTCTTCTAGAAGTAGCTTAGTGAAGATGTCAGCCAATTAATTTTGTGTCTCAATAAAAGATATGCAAACATCACCTTTTTTAACATGATCTTTAATGAAGTGATGCCTAATTTGTATGTATTTCGTGCATGAGTGATAGACTAGATTCTTTGTAATGCAGATAGCACCAATTCTGTCACATATAATAGATATGCAAGGAAATTGTAATCCATAACCATAGAGGGTTTGTTTCATCCACAAACTTGTGAGCAAAATTTATCTAACACCATGTATTTTGCCTCAGTTGTTGACATAGCCACCGCACTTTGTTTCTTTGTACACCAACTTACTAGACATGACCTTAGTAGTTGGCAAGTTCCAGTAGTACTTTTTTTATCAATCTTACACCTTACATAAATAGCGTCAAAATAACTAGAATGATTAAAAGTTTTGGATTGAGGTTGCCAAATGCCATTGTTGGTTGTTTCTTTGAGATAGCAAAGGATTCTTTTGACAGCCTTAAGATGTGACTCTTTAGGCTGTCCTTGAAACTGGGTGCGTAAACTGATGGCATACAGTATATCTGGGTGATCAGAAGTTAGATACAACAAACTTCTAATCATGCCCCTGTATATTGTTTCATCCACACTTTTGCCTTCACCATCAAGTTCCAACCTTGTAGATACTGCCATGGGAATGCTGGACTTTTTACAATTCTGCATTCTGAATTCTACAAAAGTTCCTTAATTATTTTTCTTGAGATATAAAAATTCCAGTAGTGGTTTTTTTTATTTGTAGTCCAAGGAAAAAATTTGACTCACCCATAAGAGTTATTTCAAATTCCATTGTCATGTATGATGCAAATTTATCACAAAGATCCTTATAAGTACCACCAAAAATTATATCATCCACATATACTTGAACAAATAGTAAATGACTGTTTGATGTTTTTGTAAAAAGTGTAGTATCTAATTTACCCATGCAAAAACCTTTTGAGATAAAGAAAGAACTTAAACAATCATACCATGCTCTAAGGGCTTGCTTCAAACTATAAAGAGATTCCGATAATTTAAAGACATGGTTTGGAAAATTTGAATTTTTGAAACAAAAGGTTGTTCAATGTTCAACAAAGACTTCTTCTTTTAGATGTCTATTTAAAAATGCACTTTTGATATCCATTTCATAGAGACTGAATTTTTTATGTTATGCATATGCTAGCAACATACGGATGGATTCAAGACGTGCAACAGGTGCATAGATTTCATCATGATCAATACCCTCTTGTTGAGAGTACCTTTTTGCAACAAGTCTAGTTTTGTTTTTTAATAACTTCACTATATTTATCTAGTTTGTTTTAGTACCAATTATTGCGTGATTATTAGGTCTCCTTACCAAGACCCAAACCTAGTTTTTCTCAAATTGATTAAGTTCTTCTTTCATTATACTCAGCCAGGAATCATCATTTAGTGCCTCATTTAAATTGCATGGTTCTGCATAGGACAAAAACACGATGTTAGAAAGTTGTGAATTAGTTGTTTTAGTTTTGTACCTTATGGTGATTCTAGCTTCTGGGTCTTCGATGATGTTTTATGCAGGATAGTTTGAGGCATGTTTGAATTTTTTTATTCTGTCTCCAGTTCTATCATTGGAAGTTCCACTTGAAGTTAACACAGTCTCAGTGAGATTTTGGGATGTATCTCTTTCCCTTTATTTTTCTTGTTGAAATGTCTCTATCACTTGATTAAAACCTATAGTTCTATGCTCAAGGAATCCTTGACTAGAAGAGGGTTAGTTTTATCAAATACCACATGCATGGATTCTTGTATAGTCATTTTTCTCTTGTTAAAAACTCTATAAACTTTACTGTATTGAGTAACCAAAAAATGTACCCTTATTTGATTTAGGATCAAATTTAGCAAGTTGATCTCTATCATTCAAGATGTGACATTTACACCCAAATACACAGAAATAAGATATGTTGGATATCTTACCCTCCTAGAGTTCGTATAGATTCTTTTTCATAAATGGTCTTAGGAACATTCTATTGATGACATAGCATGCTATGTTAACTACCTCAACCCAAAGATGCTTAGGCAGATCATACTTATTCAACATTGTATAGGCTATTTCCTGTAAAACTTTGTTTCTCTTTCAATTACTCCATTTTGTTAGGGTGTTCTCAGACTAGAAATGTTGTGAATATATCTAGCATTATTACAAAAATTAGTAAAGTTATAATCTTCAAATTCCATGCCATGATCACTCTTAAGGTCTTAATCAAAAGCTCTTTTTCATTTTGAATGTTTTTTGAGACAGTAATAAAATGATGTAGAGCTTCATTTTTATGTGAAAGAAATATTACCCATGTGTATCGAGAAAAATCATCTACGATGATAAAAATATAATTTTGTCCTCTGAAAGATTAAGTTTTCATGGGTCTAAATAAGTTAAGATGTAGAAGTTTCAGCAATTTTGAGGAAGCAATGTCATTTATTGGTTGAAAATAGGTTCTCATTTGTTTACCTTTCATGCATGCATCGCATATTTTGGTTTTTGAAAACTTTATTTTAGGGATTCCTTTCACCAAATCCTTTTTAACCAAATGATTCAAGAGTTTTATGTTAGCATGACCAACACGTCTATGCCAAATCCAGCAAGATTCAGTAGTAGCTATTAGGCGTTCAATGTTTTGTTTGAAAAGATCATTTAAGTTTATACAATATATGTTTCTCTCTCTGATTGCAGTGAAAATGGTTTCATCATGCTTGGTTACCACACATTTAGAGGGTTTGAAGAGTACTTGGTAGCCATTATCACATAATCGATTTATGCTAAGACGATTATTTTTCAACCCATCTACTAGCCATACATTTTCAATGGATATTCCATCTTTGTTTCCTACTGTTTCTTTTCCAATGATTTTTTCTTTTGTGTTATCAACGAACACTACATTTACTCCATTATATTCTTGTATTTCAAAAAAGAATGGCTTATTTCCTATCATGTGTCTAGAACATTTACTATCCAAATACCAAAGATCCATTTCAACTTCCCTCTTGGCTGGTTCTTGCAACACAAGAGTGTGTAAATTTTGGTATCTAATTTTTGTTGGGTCTGGAGTTGTTAGACTTTAGTACCTACATATACTGACTCCAGTTTCTCTTCTTATATGACATTTATATGCCATGTGACATATTTTAGAACAATAATGACAAGTCCTATTGAAAAGTCTTATGTGTTTAAAACCATGATCAACTTTGTTTTTTCCCTCAAAAGAATTTTTTAGATTGTAGTTGTTATTTAGCAAAGACTAAATTTCATTTTCAAGATGTTGGTTCTTTTCAACTAGTCTATTTTTTTTCATTAGAGGTTTTCTATATGACCTTATCATAGTGAAATACTAGCTTTTTCTTTTCATTAAGAGCAGTCTCTCACTGTTCCTTAAAGAGATTCATTTGAATTTGAAGTTTAGTTAGTTGATTGTGGCATTCAATATGAATATCAAGATCTTTTTCATAATCAACATCGAAGCTGCTATAACTTAATTGAGATTGTAAAGTTACATGTCTATCAGCCATGATATAATTTTTTTTGTTGTCAAATTGATCTGAGTTTGAATCATCCCAAGTGATAGTCATGGCTCTTTGTTTTGTATTTCTCACAATTTTTGGACTTTGTTTCAGTTTTAGACAATTTGGCCTTTTGTGCCCTACTTCATGGCACTCATGACCAATTATTTGTTTAGTTCTAAATTCCTTAGTATTCTTTCTTGAGTTTGCTTTGGACTCTTCTTTGAAGCTATATATATTTGGCTTAGGTAAGTTGTCGAAGACATCTAGTTATCATCACAATTTCTTTATTTACCATTTCTTCATCCATGTTACCAACATCATTGTTCCATTTTCCTTGATCAGCATTAAAGGTAATATTTTTCTTATTTTTTTTCTCAAAACTTTCTTTCTTACTAAGTAGCGTTATTTCATGAGAGGTGAGTGAACCTATTAATTCTCCAATAGTTAGCTTTTCAAGATTTTTTGCTTCATGGGTGGCAATGACTTTGAGGTTCCACTTTATTGGTAAAGATCTCAAGATCTTCCGTACCTGCTCACTTTTAGACATTATTTTTCCTAATGCAAGCATAAGATTCACTATCTCTATAAATCGAGCGTACATTTGACTAATCATCTCACCTGTTTTCATGCAAAACATCTCATATTGGTGTGAGTAAAGCAATACACTCTAATTTTACTTGTGAGGTCTCTTCATGTGTGACTTGAAGTATATCCCACATATCCTTAGTAGAGGTGCATGTGTTCATGCGATTGTATTCTTCTTTTACTAGGGCACATGAAAGGATATTTTTTGCTTTTACATTCATTGAGAACATTCTTTTGTCATCTATAATAAGTTCTAGCGTTCCTATTGAGGATTTGACTTTGTTTGTGGTAACAAGAGGCCTACCAATAGCTATGCTCCACAAATCATAGTCCAGTGCTATGAAGAATTCCTCAATCTTATTTTTCCATGTTGAGTAGTTTGTCCCGTTGAATAGAGGGGAACGAGTGTTGGATTGACCTTCTGCATGCACATCAAAGCTAGAAGAAGCCATTAGGAATTTTTAGCTCAAGTTGTTAGACTTATATACATGAGCCCTCAACTCTGGTACCAATTGAAAGAGTATAGGGTCCCAAAAGGGTAATGGACTCAAAAGAGTCAAGTAGTAAAACATAGAATAAACTGGAAGTTCTAGATATAATCGAAATTCTAGTGAAAGTAAAAATATAAATAAATGAGATAAGGTGTTTATAGTGGTTCAGCAAGCCTACTCCACTACCTAAGCCAAAAGACTTAGGATTTTGAACCTGCAAATATTATTAGCAAAGTAACAAGAACAAGTACAATGAGCAGTGCTAACTTCCAAAACCTCACAAAAATAAACCAAAATACTCTGCAAATTATACTAGGGTTTTGCAAAGTGAAGGGTAATGGAATAAACCTAACAACTCTGAATAGCACTATTTCTTTTCAATAGAAATTATTCCTCTTTAAATAATTGAGTGTGAGATCCTCAATCATGGCTTAATCTCTTCCTTGAATAGTGCAATGGTAACATGCCAAAAATATGTTTGACTCTAATCACAAGAAGTTCTAGAATTTCTTACATTAAATAATTACCATACAAGTTGCACTTGTTAAATCTAAAATCTTCCATACAAGGTTAACTCATACTTTGACTAAAAAAAGGCATGAACAAAATTTATCTTGGAAGGAAATCCTAACAATTGGATCTAGTAATGGCATTTCTCAAAATCCTACTATCAATAGCAAAATCCTTCAATCAATTAATATGTAGACAAATATTATGTTTTGATCACAAATGCTAAGGACATTTATTGTATGTACTCATTTGAGTTGCCATATCGGGTTTTGTTTGTGGAACTCTTACTGCAATATAAGTACCATCTAATGCAACTTAGGCACCGCAACCAATAAACGAAACATCTATTTGTAATCAACTTTATATTACACGTGTAAATGAAAAAATATAAAAATTTTAACATTCATATTTTACTATTTCCATCTCCTATTGATGTAATCTTCTTGGATAAGCTCTGAATTGACAAGAAATAATATGCATGTAGCTTAAGAAATGCTTTCAATACAACATTGAAGTGTTTGATTATGAAGCAGCTAGACTAATGAAAGTTATGACGAACATTATATATATCTTATTATGATGGGCCAAAATACTCAGGAATGTTGTTATTTGTTCACTAATATTTGGCATATCTTGTAGCAACAGGCCACCCACATTTTCTAGGAAGAAACATAAGTGACCAAAGATACTTTTATTCATTCACAAATTGTCTATACATGACATATTATCAATATTTACGAATTCACACAAATTCTCAATTTAGCGACGCACTCTAACTATCAAATTATAAGCAAAATGTTTGATACGTTACAAGTTCACGTGTTGCTAAAAATTGCCTCGATATGCATGAAAAATGTTGTTAAAAAAGCTTAATATATGCCATGATATGCTCAAGTAAGAGAAATATCTCTTGATGCTCCATAGATTTATCCATCTAAAAAGTTATTATAGTAACAATGACAAATATATATTAATTCAATAATAACATAACAAGAAAATGTACTTTTTTAATATGAATATCATTTTCAATTTGTTCAAACCCAATGTTAAGTACGAAAAATTAAAAATAAATTCATATGAAATCCAACAAACATATTAAAAAAGGGATTAGCAATATAAACATATACATGAAATATGATAGACATGGATGTAATGCAATGAGGCATATCTATACAAATATTTGAAAGCATTCCATACAAGCATTTAAATATTTCTTGTGATAATAGCTCAAATTCTCAAATAATTGTCTACTATATTGTAAGTCTCTTCAACAATCATATTTTCGACTAATATATATTTACAAGTTTATTAATAAAATTATAATAACCATCCATTGTTTCGTTTTCCAAGAAATGAAAATCCAAAATTGAAGACTAACTAATGTTAAATCCAAAAGGAAATTGTAATTTTTAAATATGAATATCATTTTCAATTTGTACTAACCTAACGTAAAGTACAAAAAAATAATGAATTCATATGAAATCCAATAGACATATTAAAAAAGGGATTAGTAATATAAACATATACATGAAATATGATAGACTTGGACATGATGCAATGAGACATATCTGTACATATATTTGAAAGCACTCCATACATGCATTTAAATATTTCTTGTGATAGCAACTTAAATTCTTGAATAATTGTCTACTATATTGTAAGTTGCTTCAAAAATCATATTTTCAGCTAATAGATATTTACAAGTTTATTAATAAAATTATAATAACCATCTATCGTCTCTTTTTTCAAGAAATGAAAATCCAAAATTGAAGACTAACAAATATGTGTACAAAAATTCCTTAAAACTAACTATTTTTACAATTAAAGAATACAAAATTTTCATGGATTTCCTTTTTACCTTTAGACTAATCTCCAATTACAGTTGAAAAATTGATTCTTTTAAGCTACATAAGTGGAAACTATATGGAAAGGAAAGTAGATGATAGAAAATATGAACCATATTTGATCAAGTGTTCATCCTACTAGAAATAGAATGATTTTCTTACATGCATTAACAAAAGAGACTTACCTACCAAAACAGTCAATCCTTGTGCCTATTCACTAGATTAAAGAACCGTATTATGGTATTTAATGGAATAAGTAGTAGGTATACAAAAGAAAATGGCCTATCTTTCTTCCTTGGCAAATCTTCTTTCAAAATAGCTAATCCTTGAATTTATTCACATAACTAGGGCATCACCTTTTAAAAGTTTGCTTTACAGTTAAAGGCCTTCTTGATAAATTGTGGAAATAAAGAATGGAGAAGAATTAGATGTCCTATGTGATTTTGTGTAGTCTTAAGGCAAATATTATCTAATTACCAAAGTTTTAATTGGTCCAATTATCAAAGCTCTAATTTTTTCCCCAACATTTGTATAGATTGTGCAATCCAACCTCAAAAGGGGAGATTATTTATCAATTACTACAAGAATTGTGGATTGAGCCCATAATTCATTAATATCAATCACTTATTAGGACTTGATATGATAATCTATAAGGCCCCATCAATAAATGTGAGCGCACCCTATGAGTGTTATTTTTCTAAGCTTTGATTGCTTTATGTTCTTTCATAACTTTGGACATTTTGGTATTTATATGTCCTAGTTCTTGAAAATTTCCACAACAAACTTATCCTAATCTCTATGATTTCAAACTTGATTCTCCTTTGATTTGACTTATTGTTTCTAAACATTTTCTTGAAGTTAGTTAATTGCTTAACCTCTAAAAAGTATGGCATTTTCATCTTCAACCCGATCTTTGTCTAGGTCCTCTTGAATTTTTGTTTCAATTTCATATATGAATTTAAAAGCAATATATTTATGGTTTTTTTCTTTTTTCGCTTATTTAATAGCAAGAATTTTGAAAAAAATAAGTGAAAAGAGTCCAATATAAACAAAAGAATGGAAAATAACTACATATGACAACTTTGTTATCAATTGTCATAGCCCTGACCTACGCCACCTCTTTTTGCTCCAACAATTGCTGTATTTGCATTTCAACATCCTTTGACCTGGAAAGATTAGAAAAATTGAGAAGAAAAAAGAAGGAAAGAAGAACAATTGATGAAAACTATTGCTTGTCCACATGTACATTGGTGCTAATAAAGGTCCTTGATCGTCTTCGCACCAAGGAACAGCATTCCATATCAATTGCACATCTATGAAGCTCCCGATCCTCTGGCTATTGTTGTTTGTGGCTGTTAACTATTCCTTCTTGGAAGCTTTGACAGTTCTTAGAAGAGAGCTTTTACCTTTTATAAAATATAGGTATAAAGGAAACTTCTCAATGGTTGAAACCTTCTTCTTGGACACAATGAAAACAAGCACAACTTGACAAAAAACATCTCATAAACAACTATTACCCATTTACACTGACCACCTCTCGAATGGAAGGTAGAGATTTATTTGATCCTAATTTCAAGATTACATCTCTAGAATATTCTTTGAACTAGATCCTTCTAGAATCCAGCTTTAGAAAATTTCACATTATTCTACAAGTATCTACAAGTGTATACAATATTCTAGAATAACACTTTATAACTTTTATGTTAATTTGTCAATTTTAATGTTTCTATGATATTTGTATATTTATTGCAACTAGAATGGTACATGTCGTCATGAACTTGTCTCTTACATACTCACATATGACACTTAGTCCCTTATTTGCCTCCTATGAAACTAACTAAGTCAGGTGCCATTAAAATGTTTGCTTGTAAGTTAGCTAAATTGTTTAGAGAAAGAAAGATCTAGAGAGAAATTTCTGAAGAACTTATATTACTTTAACTTGGATTCTAACTTGATTCTAGGATTCTTGGATGGTTAGAAATAAAGTTCTACCACCTATTTATACTATCTACCTCTCAGAGATTTATTTGATTCTACTATCCAGATTACATCTCCAGAACATTCTTTGAACTAGATCTTTTTTGAATCCTACTTTAGAAAATTTCACATTATTGTACGAGTATATAATATTCTTAAATAACACTTTATAAATTTTATGTTAATTTGTCAATTTTAATGTTGCTATAATATTTGTATATTTATTGCAACTAGAATTGTACATGTTATCATGAACTTGTCTTTTACAAATTCAAGTATGACACTTAGTTAGGAAAAGACACTTAGCAAAGTAGGCGGCTCCATACCAATTTGCGCCGCATAATGGGGACTTCAATTACTCACTTATTGGTTGGTGAAAAAAGGGGATATGAGGATTTTAGGAAAGCAAAGGAATACTCGACAATAGATACTTTTGATAGGGGAATTAACACCCTATCCAAAGGCTAGCTACAGATCGTTCAAATTCCACTACTTCCTCTCTTGCAAGAAAAGACTGATTCAAAAAGAATGGGCCAATTCGATGGTACTACCCCGCTACGCTTCATTCACCTCTTGCCAAACTAGCTAGGTCAAGCTCTATTGAAGCGTTTATGTGAGTTAGCTAGATTGTTTAGAGAGAGAAAGATATAGACAAAAACTTGTGAAGAACTTATATCACTTCAACTTGGATCCTAACTTGATTCTTAGATTCTTGAATTGATAAATAAAGAATTCCATCACCTATTTTATAATATCCACCTCTTGGACATTTATTTGATTCTACTATCAAGATTACATCTCCAAAGCATTCTTTGAACTAGATCTTTCTAGAAACCTAATTTTGAAAATTTCACATTATTCAACAAGTATCTACAAATTTATAAAATATTCTAAAATATTCAAGGACATTCCTTAACCATTGCACTTTGCTGCTTGGTGATGTTTTTTGCCAAGGCATGACAATATGACTTGTTATATGATTTATGTTTATTTATTTTATGAATTGTTCTTCTTGTCTATATTTAATTCATTTCTTATTAAAGAGACCAAACAAAAAAAAATTTTCCTTTGAAATTGTAACAATACAAAGGAATAATATAGAACTATTCACAAAATATCACTCAAGCAATGCATACCAATGCATCTCAATTTTTGAAGTTCTAATAGAAAAATACAATTGAAACAATAAAAGTATATAAATTTGTACTTTGTAGGTTGTAGTGTTCCATGATCATCAATTTAAATGAAAAACTGGACAAATTTTATATAGGAAGTATATTAAAATCTGAAGAATATTTTGAAACTTTCATCCTTGTTAAGCAGTATTATTTCCTAAGAGGGATCCTATAAGTTCTCCTATAATTATCTAGCTAAGATCTTGAGCTTTTTGGATTGTAGTCATTTATGGCATCCATTCTCAAATGGAGAGATTTAGGATCTTCCTAACTTGTTCATATTCATTAATTAATTTTCCAAGGGTGAATGCCAAGTCTATAAAATTCATGTAGTGTGAGAACATTGGACTTATGGTCCCATTAGATTTCATGGAGAACATTTTGTACTTGTGAATAAGAAAAATGATTCTATTTTTTCAAACTTGGTCTATAACTTCACATTACTCGATACCACATCTTACACCTATTTTAGTAGCACACAAGTGCTTACTATGTCGTAATCTTCTTTTATGATTGCGAGTGACAAGATATTTTTTTCCTTTATATTCATGGATATATGTTTCTTATGTTGGGAATGATTTGACCGTTCAAGTTTTTCCTTCTTTAACTATGTCCCACAAAGCAAAGTTAAGAGAAATAAAGTACTCTTGCATTTAGGATTTTTCATAGAGCATAATTTGTTCCATCAAATAATGGTTATCTGTTGTGAAACATTCTTCACCAAGAATATTAAAATTGTGAGTGGCCATCACTATAGATACAGATGGTCTAAGCTAAGCTGGCCCCCAAGCTAGAAGCAGGCTAGTGTGTCATAAGTCACCTTTTCTAATAGAGGCCCATCCCACAACCTGCCTCTCTACTAGGTATGTTATCCTCAACATGGCTGGGCCAATCTTAGGTTAGCCGAGCTGAGCCTTGAATATTTCATGTAAGTATTATATAAGATATATGTTAACATATTATGTTATAATTAGAGGCTATGAATATGGAGATATTATATTAATGCTTGATTATGCTGTAATTATGGGTTATAAATTAGGGAGAGTAATTAGAGGGATTTAATTATGTTTCCTTTTATACTTGTATTTGATTAGTATAAATACCCTAGCAGGCTCGAGGAAAAATCAAGTTAATTAATTCTATCTGTTCTTTTTTATCTATTCCTCTAAATTTACATGGTATTAGAGCCTATGTTGGGAGTCCAAGCTTTGGTTTCTTTTTCTACCTCTATTTTTTTGTTTCTCAATTTCCAAAAGTTGCTAGTGGTCATCTCTTTTAGTCATATTCTATTGTTATTTGCTGGAATTTCATTTTGTTTCCATCAAATGGCAAAATAAGGTGCTATCAAACCCTTTTGCACTTTATTTTCAAATCCACATAGTATTACTCCAGTTAAGTTATTGAGAAGTAGCAATTACATGTCATGGGCTACTTCGATAAAGTTGTGGTTTATAGGACAAAGTTATAGTGATCAGTTAGAAAAGAATGATAGTGATATTCAAAAAGATAGTGCCACCAGGATGAAAATTGATTCACCACTATGTAGTTTATTATAACATTCTTTAGTCCTAAAATTTCTCTCTTTATTTTAGCAAGGTAAACTTGTCACAAATTTTGAACCAAAGCTAAGATTCTTTATACTAATGATATACAACATATTTACAAAATGGTGTCTGAACTAGTTCACCTATGATAAAGTCAGCAAGATATGGCTAGTTATTTAGGGAAGGTTGAGACCTTGAAAGATAAATTTAATTCCCTTATGCATTTTTTCTGAAAACATTTGTAAGCAGGAAAAACAATAAGGAATGCACTTCATGGTCCTAGCTCTAATAGGACTTCAACCTAAATTGTCCTCTATAAAAGATCGGACCCTTACAAGTCTAGCCATTTTTAGCCTTGAAGAAGTGACAGCTCATTTATTACGTGTGTCCACTAACAAAGATGCTAAAGTCACTCCACTTGAGTTATCAGTATTATTTGTGCGAAGAAATAATCAACAAAGAGACCATAGAAAAGGGAAATAGAAGAATACCAAGTATTGCACTCATTATAATAAAGAAGGACACATGCTTAACACTTATTGGGTGCTTCATGGTAAACCTCCACACAACAATCAAGGATAACCAATAGCTCATATGGCATAGTCCAAAAGAGATTCTTCTATCCATCACCAAAGAATAGGAACCAAATTCCATTCTTCTAACTAGCGCTAATTATGATGAGTACTTATAGTCACAAGCTTCAAAATAGAAGTCATCATATTCAGCTGTGACTAAGAATCATCCTAGTAATTCACTTATTTGTTTAACATAATCATCAGCCAACAGATCATGGATCTTGAACTCAGGTTCTTCAAATCACATTTCTAGTAATAGAAAACTTTTCTCTAAACTTGAACATTAACAAACCTTTTCTATAGTTATTTTGGTTAATAGTTCACATACTAAAGTCTAAGGTATAGGAAAAATTCATCTTACACCGTTTATATCCTTATCCTTAATCTTATTTGCACCAAAATGTCCTTATAATTTGATCTCTATCAATAAATTAGCCAACCAATTTGATTGCAAAATAACCTTCGATTCTAATTTTGCTGTTATACAGGACTGAAGTATAGGGAAGATGATTGTAGCTAAACAAGAGTCACAAATATTATATTACCTCTCTTTTTTACATACTCCAACAACCTTCATATCTGCCACCTCTCCCTAGATATCCTTCATAATCGCTTGGCTCATCCTAGTCTCTCTAAACTGAAAAGGGTTCTTAGCCTCACCAAATTGTCTTTACTTGAGTATAAGTCATGTCAATTAGGGAAACATGGTTGTACTTCTTTCCTCAAGAAAGAAGATGATAGAACTACATCTATTTTTTAACTTGATCATTCAGATATTTAGGCTCCTAGTCATGTCGGGTCAACTTTGGAGTTTCAATATTTTGTTACTTTTTTTGATGATTATTCTCATTGCACATGGTTGTTTTTGAAATAAAATAGATCTAAATTATTTTTTAATTTCAAAAACTTTTGTGCTGAAATCAAGAATCAATTTGGCATATTAATTAAAGTGTGACAAAGTGATAATGCGCACGAATATTTGTCCCATCCTTTTAAAAAGTTCATGACCTCTCAAGGGATTATTCACCAAACCTCTTATGCATATACTCCACAACAAAATAGGCTAGCAGAACAAAAGAGTAAACATCTTATTATAACTGCTCGTGCCATGCTTATTTACCATAATGTACCTCTTTTTTCTTGGCGGATGCTATCTTGATAGCCTGTTACATCATCAATTGGATGCCTTCATTGGTTCTACAAAACAAGAGTCCTCACTCTATTTTTTTTCCGTGTCCTCTCGCTTTTTCTCATCTCAAATATTTGAATGTCTGTGTTTTGTTCATAATTATACACATGGTAGGGACAAGCTTCAACCAAAATCAATCAAATGCATTTTCTTAGGGTATTCTCAAAATCAAAAAGGATACAAATGTTATGACCCAAGTAGTAATAAATATCTAATTTCAACTAATGTAACATTGTTTGAAACATCACCCTACTCCCCATAACGAAACAAAAATACCATTATTGTGGCTCTTACTATTCTTGTCATTCCCATTACAGATAACACACCTCCAAAAAACCCAAAGACTCTACAAGTTTACTCTTATGGAACTCATCCAAAAGCACAATAGCCCTTTCTAGAGCCAATACCCTCTTGAGGTAATACATCTCTTGTAGAGCCATTTTCTTTGACATTGGTCATGCACACAGATAACTCCAATGAGTTTATCATTGCTAGAAAAAGTATTCAGTCTACCATAAACCTTCATCCTTTCTATAATTTTTTAAGCTATCATCATCTCTCACCTTCATTCTTTATTTTCAATCTATCATTTGTTTCTATGCCTATGACTATTAGTGAAGCATTAGCACATCCATGTTGGTATCAGCCTATGCTAGATGAAATGACAGTTCTTCATGATAATGACATATGGGAGTTAGTTCCACTTTGTCCTAGAAATCTACAATTGGATCTCATTGGATTTATATAGTAAAAGTTGATCATGATGGAAAGTTTGACAACCATAAAACCTGATTGGCTACAAAAGATTACATTATATTTTAAGAAGGTAAAACCTCATTGGCTACAAAAGGTTACCCCAGATTTTTAGCCTTGATTATGAAGATAGTTTGCTCCCATTACCAAAATTGCTTATGTCTGACTCTTTATCTCCATTGTTGCTATGAAATAATGGAGCATTCATCAACTAGACATTAAAATTCCTTCTTACATAGAGATTTAAATGAAAAAGTTTATATAGAGCAACCACAGGTTTTGTTGCTTAAGGGAGTCTGGCCTAGTATGTTAATTATGAATCTATTTATGGATTTAAGCAGTCTCTAAGTGCTTAGATTAGATGGTTCAGTTCCATTATTCAAAACTTTAGGATGTGTAGATGTGAACAAATCATTTATTCTTCTATCATCATACATCCTATGGCAAGTGCATTTATTTAGTGGTTTATGTGGATGACCTTGCCATCATAATTGATTTAAAAAGGATTTCACAACTAAAACAATTACTTTTCAGCCATTTTAAAACTAAAAATCTAAAAAAATTGATATACTTCTTAGGCATTGAAGTGGTATAGTATAGTATAAGAATTGTTATTTCTCAAAAGAAGTATACATTAGATATTTTGGAGGAAACAAATATGTTAGATTGCAAGCTAGTAGATGCTACCATAGATCCAAATGTCAAACTTCTTCCATGATAGAAGAAGCCACTAAAAGATCCTAGTTAATATTAGCTACTAGTCGAGAGTCTCAATTATCTTACAATAACACAACTATACATTTCATTTGCAGTTAGCGTGGTGAGTCAATTCTTTCAAGCACCATGTGATAGTCAATAGAATGCTACAACAAGAATTCTTTGGTACATTAAAGTGAATCCAAGACAAGGTTTCTTGTATGAAAATAAAGGACACTCATAGATTGTTGGATACTTAAATGCAGATTAGGCAGGTTTTCCCTTAAATAGACGATCCATTATAGGTTACCATGTTCTGATTGATGGAAACCTAATATCATAGAAAAGCAACATGCAGAAATAGAGTATCATGCCATGGCCTAAACTATGTGTGAAATAATTTAGTTGAAACAATTGCTTCAAGAACTAAGGTTTGAAGAAGTCAAGTAGATAAAGATGATGTATGATAACTAAGCAGCATTGTATATTATCTCAAATCTAGTCTTTCATGAGAGAACAAAACATATAGAGATCAACTATCATTTTATTAGACAAAAGATTGAGTTAGGATACATTGCTACCAGCTTTACCAATTCAAATGATCAACTAACAGACATTTTCATGAAGTCCCTTAAGAGGTCTTAGATTGAGTATATTTGTAACAAGCTAAAAGCTTACAATATGTATATTCCAATTTGAGAGGGAGTGTTAAGATATTATGCTATTATTAGAGGTTGTAAATAGGGAGATATTAGTGTTTAATTACATTGTAATTATGAATTGTAAATTAGAGATTGTAATTAAGGAAAGTAATTACAGGGATTTGATTATGTTTCCTTTTATAATTGTATTTGGTTAGTATAAATACCCTAAAAGGCTTCAAGGAACAATCAAGCCAATCAATTCTATTAATTTTTCTCTAACTCTTCCTCTAAATTTAATATATATATATATATATATGTGTGTGTGTGTGTGTGCGCGCGCGCGCGCATTAATATCACTGATCTTGTAAAATAATTAAAAATACACTATAAAACACTTATGAAGTTGCAAACCACCAACAAATATTTCTAAAATATTAGTGGCAGTTTTAACAGTTTTAGACTTAATACTTAAGTTTATTGTTAAGTACAATAATACATAACCTTGTATGTTGTTGCAACATTCATATGTTACAAAAGATTTAAAAATTTATATTTATGACATTGTTAATATTATTTTGCAACAAAATTTTTTTCTAAAAACTTGAGAATTTATATTTATGTTATTCTTAATATATTTTTAGTACTCATATTTTTTGAAAAAAAAAACTTGTAAAACTATATTGTCAAAATTATATTTTAGAAAAATACCATCAAGTAAGATGGTCAAGGGCTTGGCATGAATCCCTACTTATTCATTAACTTTAAAGAAAAATTTGAGGTGGATGTGACTAAAACCTTTCAATGAAAATTACATGTGGCTAATAAGAAAAAATAAACAACTTCAAAAAATTGAATAAAGAAGTATTATCTAAGGTACATTTAATTATGTATAATGATAGACTAGTTGTTCACTCAAATTATCTAAATTGCTCTCGAACTAAGGGTAGGAGTGGACATGGTGCCAAGCCATTCTTTATAGCTCCTCTTTAAACTGAGGCAAAATGGTCTTCACCTTTTCCAATCTTTTATTTCTACATTCTTGGTGTAACTAATCATTTTACTGAATCCAAAACTTGATTGAGTCAAATTTTAATCACATGTTTATGTCGATCAATGTGTGATTGCCCACACTAAAAGTTCTCTTACATGCCACTATCAACATATGAGAAGTGAGTATGTCTCAAGCAATGTATGAAAGAAATAAATAAAATTTAGCATTGTTCTTCCATCACTGCAAAATGACAAATCCTTTATCATTTTCTTCACATTCATTTTCCAAGCATAACTATTTCCCTAAGCTAGTTCTAAGTCTTGAGCTTATCAAATAGTCAACAATGTGATGACTCCCCTTTGCTAGTAGATGGCCGTTGTATACTTGCATGGTCTTGGCTTATCATATAATATTGACTATAAATAATTAATATTTTTTTTAAAAATATCTACCATTTTGGGGTTTTCTTCATTATGCTTGAAATCATCATGAAGAACTGTTGGGATCTCCTCAAGATAAGCTCTAATAATGATCCTTTTATAATGAAATATTTATTGAAAAATCTTATTCCATATTCCAACATGTTGTAAATAAAGAAAATATTCAATGAATTCAATATCACAAAATCCATAGACTGATTGCCCAAATCATGGCCTTATAAAAGGAAAGTGACTGATAGAACTTCTATCTAGAAACCTGCATATTAAAGAAGGAAAGATATCATTGGATTCAATACCATAAAATTCAAAGTTTAATTGCTCAAATCATGGCCTAATAAAAGGAAGAAACAACAATCATCTAGAAATATAAAAGGGAATTGACTATTGGAACTTTTGTATGGAAACTTGTATATTGAAAAAAGAAAGATACCATTGGAAGGCAAGATATTAGATGAAGAGTCTTCTATTTAAATAGAAGATGTCTTAAGACAAATGTGTGATGCTTTTCTCAATAGTTTAGAACTCTACAAGATACTTATTTGGAAGTTGCACTGGAAGTTTGCTTTTGTCTTCCATCATCTTGTTTGTTTGAAGTTTCTGCAATTGAGAAAGTTGCTTTTTGTTATTGATTTTTCAATATCTTGTCTTTGTTGTAACTTCATTTATGTTTAATATAAATGTAAGTTAAAAATCATAAATTTTTATCTTAGATAGTCGAGTAAGCTTGTCGAACCACTATAAATTATTATGTTCTCTTTAATTTTAGTTTTGCTATACTTTGTCCATTTGGACTTTATAAATTAAGTTAATCAAACCTTTTTACAAACTCTTTCAATTAAAAAAGGGGGGAGGGGTTAAAAGTGTTCTATTATTTCAAAAAATGATAAATTCACCCCCCCCTCTTGATCTCTTTTTACTATTAATTAGCATTGGAGCATTACGGCTCATATCGTTAGTTCTAACAAACTTGAGCTTAATCAATCCTAATGGCTACGTTTATCTTTGATGTTCATGCAAAAGAACAGTCACATTTTCGTCCACCTTTGTTTAACGACACAAACTACTCCATATTGAAGAATTGAATTGAAGAATTTTTCATAGCTCTTAATTATGACCTATGGAGCATAGTTATTGATGGACCGTTTATTCCAACTACCAAAAACATGTCTCCTAAAGGCAAAATGAAACTTACTATAGAAGACAGAAAAATCCTATCCATGAATGCTAAAGCCAAAATATCCTATCATGTGAAGAATATAACAGAGTCAACACTTGCTCCACTACAAAGGAGATGCGGAATATGCTTCAAGTCACCCATGAAGGGATTTCACAGGTAAAACAAGAAAGAATTACTTTACTTACTCACCAATATGAAATGTTCTCCATGAAAACAGGTGAATCAATGAACCAAGTGTGTGCATGCTTCATGGAGATACTCAACCTCATGTTCGCACTTGGAAAAGTCATATCAGAAAGTGGGCAAGTTTGAAAAATCCTACGATCTTTACCTCGGGAATATACATCAAAGGTCACTACAATACATGAGGCTAAAAACTTGAAAATTCCATTAATGGGAGAACATATCGAATCACTCATTTCTCATGAAATGACACTTCTATCAAAAGAAGAAAGTTCCAAAGGCAAAGTTAAGAAAGGTATTGTTTTCAACTTAGAACAAGTCAACTGGAATGAAGATTCAGGAGATCTGGATAAGGATGCCTTGAATGATGAAATAGCAATGATCATAAAACAACTCAAGCAATTGACACCCAAGCAAGAAATCACTTCAAAAGAGACAACAAATCAAGTTCCAGAAGAGGTAGGACTGACTACCAACGATCTGAGCAATTCATTAGCCATAAGTGTCATGAAGTTGGCCATAAGAGACTAAACTATCCAAAGCTTAAGAGAAATTCCAAACCCAAGAAAAGTTCCAAATCCAAAGCGATGACCATAACATGGGATGACTCTGATTATGATCAATTTGACAATGAGGACAACTGCCTTATGGCCAATTAACAGGTAACTCTCTTTTTTGAAATAAGTACCTGTGATTCTGAATATGGAAACACTAGGTTACATGAGGAATTTCAAAATCAATTGGTTGAGAAACAAAAGAGATAAATTCTCTAAACTACCAAATAAAAAATATTCTTGATGAAAAGGCTGAACTTGTTTAAAGTTATAACGAAATCATCAAGAAGGGCATAGATGATAAAAATAAGCTTGTTAGGAAAATTCAACTGCTTGAAAGTGAGAATTCTTTTCTATTAGAAGAAAATTACAACTTGAAAAGAACCATTAAAGGAAAAAGAAAAATAGGCGAACCTAAAACCCACTACTCTCAAAACATAAAACAAAACGTTTGTTATACCTATAGTAAGAAGGGTCATGTTTGCTACAAATGTCTGATAAAGAATGATATTGGAATTAAATACATATAGATTCCAAAATCTAACAAACAAGGACCTGATACTACGTGGGTACCTAAAATATTATCAAATTATCATGCAAGATCCATTCAAGAAGAATCAAATAGATAAATGGTATCTGGACAGCAGATGTTCCAGATATATAGCTGGAGATAGATCATTTTTCACAAACCTACAGAACTTTAGTAGGGGAAACATCCTATTTATTAACAACAAAAAAGGTAAAATCATAGGTAAAGTTATTGTTGGAAAAATGAATGGAACTTCTATTATGAATGTCTGGCTGGTAAATGGTCTAAAACACAATTTTCTAAGCATCAACTTACTCTGCAACAACAGATATCAAGTACAATTCCAATCATCACATTGCATTATTACTAAGGATGACAAAATCATTTTTTCTACTTTTAGGGATAGGAACATTTATTGCATTAATTTGGATGATCTATCTAACCAAAATGTTGAGTGTTTGGTAGTTTGAAAGGATCCTAGTTGGACATGGAATAGATGACTTAGGCATGCAAACATGAATTTACTTGATCATCTTGCTAGAAAAGATCTCATTAAAGGGATTCCCAAAATTGAATTTATGAAAGACAAAGTATGTGATGTATGCATTAGGGGAAAACAAGTCGAAACTTCTTTCAAACCCATTATTGACATATCTTCATCAAAACATCTTGATATTCTTCATCTAGATCCTTTTAGACAGATGAAAATAACCTCTCTCAATGGGAGCAAATATGTTTTTGTGATTGTTGATGATTTTTCATGATTTACCTAAGTTCGATTTCTCTCCCACAAAAATAATGCCTTAAAATCATTTGTGGCTCTTACCAAGAAAATCCAATATAAAAAAGGATATTTTATTAAAGCTATACGAATTAATCATGGAGTAGAATTTGATGATAATGAGTTCATGATTTTCTGTATTGAAAACAGATATTCCTACAATTTTTCAGCTCCAAAAACACCGCAACAAAATAGTGTGATAGAAAGGAAAAATAGAATTCTTCAAGCAATGGCACGAATAATGTTAAACAAGTATGAGTTGCCTAAATAATTTTAGGAGGAGCCAGTAAACACTACATGTTACATTGCCAATCAAGTTTTTCTTAGACCTTTTATCAAAAAGACTTCTTATGAACTATAGCATGGCAAAATTCCAAACATCTCATATTTTTGTGTATTTGAATGTAAGTTCTTCATTCTGAATGATAGAGATCATTTGCTAAATTTGATCCAAAATCTGATGAAGGAATATTTGTGGGATATTCTATTCATAGCAAACCATATAGAGTTTTCAATAAGAGGAAAAAAACCATACAAGAATCCATACATGTTTTTTATGAAACTAACCCTCTTATTGCCAAAGATACTTTGAGCATAAAATTTGTAATTATTGATAGAATCATTGAAGCAGTCCAGCAAGAGAAGAAAATCGAAAAGGAATGATTCGAAGAAAACATTGTTTAAAATCCAAGCAGAACTTCCAATGAAAGAAATGAAGAAAGAATATGGAATTTCAAACATACATCGAGTTATCTAGTTGATAAGATAATTGCGAAACAAAAAGTAGGAATAATGACTCGATCAAAGCCAAAAGATCATGATACTAGTAACATAGTTCTTTTATCACTCATAGAACTTATGAAGCACTAAATGACAAGTACTGGAAAGATGCAATAAAGGAAGAACTTTCCCAATTTGACAAAAATAAAGTGTGGAACTTGGTAGAAAAGCCTACTAACAGACTAGTCATAGGAACCAAATGGGTTTTTTAAAACAAACTAGATGATAAGGGAATTGTGATAAGAAACAAGGTAAGACTTGTTACAAAAGGGTATTCACAATAGGAAGGTATTAATTTTGATGAAACATAAGCACCCATAGCACGATTAGAGTCAATTCGCATGTTGCTTGCATATGCATCCCACAAAAATTTCACTCTTTCTCAAATGGGTGTTAAAATTGCATTTTTGAATAGCTTTATTAAAGAAGAGGTTTATGTTGAACAACCACTAGGATTTGAAAATTCTGATTTTCCCATTCAGGTTTTTAAATTGTCTAAAGCATTATATAGCTTAAAACAAGCCCCCAGGGCTTGGTACAAAAGGCTAAGTATTTTTTTTCTTTCTAAAGGATTTTTCATGGGAATCATTGACACCACTCTTTTCATAAAAATAGTTGATAGTGAAATGTTAATTGTACAGATTTATATAGATGATATCATATTTGGTGGTACTCAAAATTCTCTTTATAATGAGTTTACAAGTTCCATGAAAAGTGAGTTTGAAATCAGTTTTATGTGAAAACTAAACTTCTTCCTTGAACTACAAATCAAACAAAGTTTCACAAGAATATTCATATGCCAAGAAAAATATACAAGGGAACTACTCAAGAAATTTGGAATGGAAAACTGCAAAGAAACATCAATTCTCATGGCACCAAACACCAAATTAGAGGTTGATCCAGAAGAAAAAAGGAGTTGATGAATTAATATACCGAGGAATTATTGGAAGTTTACTCTATCTTTCCGCAAGTAGACTAGATATTCTATTCTCAACAAGCTTATATACCAGATTTCAGGCAAATCCTAAGGAATCCCACTTTTGAGCGGTCAAATGAATATTAAGATACTTAAAGGGATCTCTTCATCTCAGTATCTAGTATCCTTGCTCAAAACATTTTTCTCTTGTTGGATATTTTGATGCTGACTATGTAGGATGTAAGATCGATCGAAAAAGTACCATAAGAACATGTCAATTTCTTGGAGAAAAATTGGTTAGTTGGTGTAGCAAGAAACAAAGCATTATCGCACTATCAACAACCGAAGTAGAATATATGGCGTTTAGAAATTGCTACACCCAAATTCTTTGGATGAAACAAACTCTCTAAGATTATGGTTTGAACTTCTTTAATATACCAATTAAATGTTATAATACTAGTGCAATTAGTATTATAAAAAATTTTGTTCACCATTCAAGAACCAAACATATAGAAATTCGGCATCATTTTATAAAAGATCATGCATTAGTGGTGTTATTTGCATAAATTATGTGGAAACTAAGTTCCAATTAGTAGATATTTTCGCTAAAGCTCTTTCTAACAAGCATTTTAATTTTCTTAAGAAATAGATGGGCATAATCCCTTCTCCTGTTGAATTTTAAAAGTATTCCTTCCAAAAGTAACCCCTTTTTATGCTGAAATGGGAGATGGCTAATATTTGAACTCTCTATTACTACTGGAACTAGAACTAGAACTTCTGTTTTGTGAGTTTTAATACTTGAACCTTCTGTTCTGTGAATATTTTTTGAGCTGGTTTACTGTTTGCAATTTAACATCTCCTTCATCATTGACTCAGTTTAGTCTAACAACTAATTGTCCATTGTCAAGAATAATTATCTAACTCGTTATGCATTTTAACTGGTCAATAAGTGAATCATGGAATTCTATCTACAATATCTAGTTATGCATTATGATGGTTATGTTGCTTATTGTTGAACCCTATTTTTGCTCATTTCTCCTATTATATATTAATGTGAATAATCACTTTTGAAAGTTTGAATCTAGATTCTTCAGCAGAAGATACTTTCTTATAGTCAGGGGGAGCTTGAACTCAAGAGGAACAACTCATCTATGCAAATAGATCATCGTCAAAAAGGGGGATATTGTTGGGATCTCCTCAAGATAAGTTTTGATAATGATCCTTTTATAATGAAATCTTGATTGACAAATCTTATTCCATATTGCAATGTGTTGTAAATAAGGAAAATATTCAATGGATTCAATATCACAAAATCTGTAGACTGATTGCCCAAATCATGGCCTTAAAGGAAAGTGACTATTGGAACTTCTATGTGGAAACCAGCACATTGAAGAAGAAAATATATAGTTGGATTCAAACCATAAAATCTGAAGTCTGATTGCTCAAATCATGGCCTAATAAAAGGAAGAAACAACAATTATCCAGAAATGTAAAAGGGAAGTGACTATTGGAACTTCTGTATGGAAACCTGCATATTGAAGAAGGAAAGATACCATTGGAAGACAAGATATCAAATGAAGAGTCTTCTATTTAAATAGAAGATGTCCTAAGACAAATGTGTGAAGTTTTTCTCAAAAGTTCATAGCTCTACGGGATACTTATTTGGAAGTTGCACTAGAAGTTTGCTTTTGTCTTCTATCATCCAGTCTATTAGAAGTTTCTACAATAGAAGAAGTTGATTTTTATTATTGATTTTTCAAAATCTTGTCCTAGCTATAACTTCATTTGTGTTTAATATAAGTGCAGGATAAAAATCCTAAGATTATATCTTAAGTAGTGGAGTAAGCTTGTCGAACCACAATAATTTATTGTGTTCTCTTTAATTTCAATTTTGCTTTACTTTGTCCATTTGGACTTTTACAAATCAATTTAATCAAACCTTTTTACAAACTCTTTCACTTAAAAAAAAGGAAGTTAAAAGTGTTTTATTATTTTCGAAAAACATCAATTCACTCCCCTCTTGATCTGCTTTGTACCCTCAAGAACAAATTCATTATATTTTGGCAAAAATATAAGAGATGTCTCTAATTTTCATTTAGGATGTAAAACACTTGCAACACTTACTACATAGGGTATTTTTTTATAATATTTTAGAAATTTACTTTTCATTGTGTAAATTACTTCACTTAAATTTTCATCATATCTACGTATTTTAAATAATTGAGAATTTAATGTCATGCATATAATAACAAGTTAGCTATGTGTAATAATGGCTAGATATTATTTTAGTTTTTCACCAAATGTTTGGAGAAAAGGAACGAGAACTTTAATAATGTCCCAATCTCATCTTTCCTAGATGATTCACTTTTTTGTTCTAACATTTCCTTGTTACAAGACTCACTAATTATTTGATGATGAGGTATCACTAAACAAAATAATTAGTACATATTATTCCATATATGTTGAGTGTCTAAATAAGGAATTATAAACTTTGTCCTAAGATCTTGACAAAATCTCTTAAATTCTTTTGTTCTAACCAATGAAACCATGATATATGTTAAGGAAAATCTAATTTTATTAACTGAATTAAAATTATTTTTCAAATCATACATTATGGCAAAAGTATCTTATGTGAAAGAAAAATATTATTTTCCAATGGCTTTAACAATCTAACTGATTCCTAAACAGCGTATGCACTAATAGATGTATTATCAAAAAACATAGATATGACATATCCATTAGTTTTCAACCCCTAAGACAATTAGGGATTGCAGTATGCTTGAGTTATTTTGATAAGGTTATTGTCTCGCTACCCTTGGCATACATTTCTTTTGATCAGGATATATTATGTTAGCTGTCTTTGTAGTGTACCTGTTCTACTTTCTTTTTAGATTTAAAAAGTTGACAACATAGTTGACATGTTACCATATTAAGTTCCCCAAATTCAACACATTTCCAAAAAATAAGATTATCTTTTCACTAGCATTGGGTGGTTATATTTCATCATCAATAGAGTTTTTCTCATCTATTATTTTGGTAATTGGATGATATTGTTCTTATGATTCAATAATATATAATAATATGGGTCTTTGTGTAATAAAATCAAATTCTTCAAGTTTAAAATACATTCTAAATGATGTCAAGCCATAGAACTAAAAGAAAAGAGAGGGAAAATAGTGGGTCTTAATGTCAAGTTTACTAATTGATGACTACTACTACATCTATGTGGTTGACTAGTGTGAGAAATTGAAGGGTCGCTCAAAGGAAAAGCTTGGTTTACCTTTAAAAGGGCTGAAGCACAAGTACAAGTACTTTTATTTTTCGGAACTACCTGCAGGATTCAAATATCTTTTGACTTTTGTAATAAACTAAAAGTCAACAATTAACAGATAAAGTTCAAAAAAATATAAAAAATAAAATATATATATATATATATATATAGATAGATAGATAGATATGTTATGGTAAAACTATTTTAATAATGATTGAGAAGTCATAAATGGATTCAACTCACTACATGGCTCCACAAGACTAATTCCACAATCAATTCAAATAATTATGCTACATATAATTAAAATAATTAATAAAATAATTATGTATAGAAAGTTAGACTAATTTAATTAATAAAATTGAGAGAAATGTGGGTCATAAAGAGAGAATTGAGTATAGTGTAACTTAACAATCTTCACCACTATTTACGGTGGTGATGATAAATCACAAATTTCCCATAAAAAATAGCCATTTGATTATATGTTAGGCAGTACAACAACTATTTTTTAAAAATAAATAGGCTATGTAGGCCATTTTAGGATCACACATCTAACCCATGAGCTGTTTGCACACCAATGAAACTGGCATATCTAAGAGGCTAAGTAGGCGAAGTTGCTTCAACAACCCGACACACTTTAACATCTCTAGCAATCAAGTTATTTAACTCGGGTTTGTTATTCCACATGAATGAGCATGTGGCCTCAATACTAATTGACAATGAAGATATGCTCTAAGAAAGGTGTGAATTAGAACTTACAAATATATGTTGATGTAGAAGAAGATAATGTTCATTTATTTTATAATGATCAAATAATATTTTTATGCAAAAAATTGTTTGTGCATGTTTGAACCAACCAAAATTAGAAATGGTATTTCAATAAAACTTCGAAACAACACAATGATGAAATATAATGACAAAAGATAACAAACGACTAAAAGAATTTACTGTGATCTACCAAGCTTACGTGTTTTAGCTAAACTTTCACTTAAAATTTTAAACCTGTTAAATTATTAAGTATTGGTAATATTTAATAAAAATGATGCATTAAAAAATTTAATAGATAATTAAATGACATAATATAAACTCTCAAATCAAAGAAAGATAAACCCTTGGATGCCTAACAAACATGTAGGCTCTTAGAGAGAAGAAACATGAAATCCTAGAAGGGAGACTAATAATCTCCCATAAGAAAAAAAATATAAGCTTCTAGAAGGGAGAAAAACTCTTTGTAGGGGTTTGAGACTAGCCTAGAAAGAATTTCTACTAAAACTTGTACAAATAATATGTAAATTGGGAAGAAGACCATTGACTGCAATGTATCTAAAACAGCACTTCCAACATTGAAACTCAAGTAACACAATGCTGCTCTCGATATATGGTGCTGCAACCATCTTGTCACCATATAGTGTTTTAAGAAAATGACACAATATTAACCAAGGTATTAATCAAAGTAACCACAAGAGAAGCTCCCAATATATGCACACAATGTAATGCTTTGCACATCTTGTTAGAAAGTTATAAAATGCTTTTACCGCCACTAGATTGCACCATTTTTAAGTTACAAACAACAGAATGTATCAAATTTAGTGGTTCAATGCTTCTCTCAATTGATTGACAAGGAATCTTTGCCATTTTTACCTCAATGCAAACCTTGCATTTCGATTTTGCATCAAAATTTAATTTTGGTAGCATGCCACTTTTAGTAAGCTTAGCTCTTGTACTAAAATTCAAATGTCCTAATTGATGATGCCATAAATTAAAGTACTCAGGGATATAACCAGAACTTATTTTATCATTCACATTAATATTTGGTGCATCTTCGAGCATGATGGTCATTGTATTCAATTCAAAAGGACCATCGCACAAGTGGCCATTTCCTACAAACATGCCACTATTAACATAAATTTATCAAATTTAAAAATAAGCTTAAACCCCGTTTTGCTCAACATAGGGCCTGACACTAGATTTCTTCTAATCCTTGGAACATGAAGTACATTGTTCAAGGTTAACCCTTTCTTGGAGGTCATCCTCAGTTCAACTTTACCAACTCCATATACTTTTGTGCTTGATAAATTTCCCATGTAGAGTGTTGCCATGTCTGCACTTTGATAGGTTGTAAACATCTTTTAATTAGAGTAAAAGTGTCGAGTGTCCCCAGTATCCACCCACCACTACTTGGGTATTTCTACCGAGTTTACTTACAACACCACAGCTGACTAGTTTAGCTCTATCATCTCATCAAGGACCTAATCAACTTCAGCCACATGTGCTTGGACAACCTTATTCTTCTTCCTTAACCTACCTTGATGTCTCAAAGCATTGATAACAACCATAGTTTGCATGTCCGTGTTCTCACTAGGTGTTGGTGGATCACCACACAAGCACCTATCCAGGTATAGTGTTGTCAGATAGAAAAGCATCTTTTGCTGCCACTTCTTGAAATTCTTCTCCATGTCAAAGTGGAATAGGAGCCATTCCGAAAGCATTACCAATGTGTCTAGGATTGAACTCAGTTGGAATGGGTGCTACAAATGGAATCATCATAGAGGCCACCATGGGTGTCATATTTGGAGCCACACCAGATGTAGCTGGGTTGGGAGTCGCACCCTCATTTGAACCACTAAAAGCAGAATCATTGTATGAAGCCATGATAAGAATTTATCAAGTACTATCTCGAACCATGGTAAACAATAATAATTACACAAATCTGAATTGATTTAACTTTATAAATAAGAATCAATTTTCCTCAAAGTAGCCACAAAATTTAAGAAATAGAATCAATAGTAGAACAAAACTAGTCTCTATTTTCTTAAATAGGGCAAAATATGTTATAGTCACAGATTAAGCGAGGAGTATTCAAGCTATAATATCTATTTTTATAAACCAAACCAGACCCACTATTTTCGTTGAATAGTAAAAGCAGAATATGTCTTCTCTTTTAAACCAAAAAATAGAAAACAAGACAAATCTTTAATGAAGGAGACAAACCTATTTTTTCCTTGAAATGAAGACAAGTACAGTAGCTATAAAGTCTAATTAGAATGGTAACACTTAATTTCTTGAAATAAACAAAATCAGATTATGTAAATTACGGAAAAGCAACAGAAAGCCACATTTGATGTCCTACCTAGTGAAACAAAATTCCAACACTTGTTTTCGTCTGGGTAGTATATTTTCCTTAAATTGGTAACCAAAACTTGTTTTCTCTTAAATCAAGCATGCAAGATGAAAACAATAAGTGACTTTTGTAACTGCAAGTGAAAGCACATAAATTCAGACTGCAGAGTAATGAGACAAGATACTAATACGTGTTTCTTGGAACCAAATACAAAATGTGTTCGTACCTTTCACATAATCCAAGCATGCACATTTATCAATTAGTAAGTAATTTCCTCTGTACACAGAATATAATATTCACAATATAACTAAGACATGTAGATCCTAATAAGGCATGAAAACAGAATTGAAATTCAGATCTTAAAGCAGAATTTTGACACAAGCATATGAACCGATAAAGTTTTAAGATTGTTAGAAAATTATTAACCATGTACACTTGTGCGAGTGTACCAAGTTCAATAACTAAATTAAACAATAAATTATACTATTCAAGTAGCACATAAATTAATAAATAAAATAAGAATATTGTATTAAATTAAACAACAAAGGTGAGAAGATATACAACATAAAATAGTAAGCAATCGAAAATAGATAATATAGAAAGTCTACTTGAAATGCTAAAACGAAAGATGCAAAAGGGTAGATCGAGGCCTATGTATTACATAGTATCCTTAAGACTTTATTCTTCCCTCTCACGATGCTTCAAGGTTCTTGAAAAATAGTCTCTCAAGATAGAACGATCTTACAAACAAAGTAGGCACTCCAATTATTTGGACTCCAATATGTATTACCTAGAAACTTGTTTAATGCACGTGTAAAGTGCACAGTGAGTATAAAGTTGTAATGATCACACAAATATTTTGAATGTTCTTTTTCTCTATATTTGGTGGGTTCTAGACAGTCTTCTTTATAGTTGTGTAATACAATCTTATTAACAAGACATAACTCTTTATTAAGGATCATGATCCTTTCTTCTAAGGATAAAACTAAAAGATAAAACCCGTAGCTCACTCATTTAGTGAAGAGTCATAACTCCACTAAAGAGTTAAGAGCTCGACTTATAACTCTAGCTTTTAAGTTACCTTTTCTATAAGGGTGTGTTTATCAGGATACACTAAAAATAAATTTAATTATTTTATTTACCCTCCCTACCCTTTTTTCTATGTGGATAGACTCATTCTACCCACTAAAATATACTTAAATTAGTTCTCACTTTAAACTCAAATTTGTTATTCAATTATTTAAATTTGGCATATAAATATGCCAAAATTTTACATATCTTGAGCTAGGTTTTGACAGCATTTATATTAATTTCATGCAATGGATAACTTTTGAAGTAAGGTAAAAAATAAAAAAAAATTAGTCGCAAATCGTCTCCATATACTTCTCGTGTTTGCTAGGAAATAACCATTACGATTAGTTTTTGTAATTGAGTTGTGAGAGATCGTTTCTATATGTATTATGAGCTTAATAAACATGCATCATAAGATTAGTAGCAATCAAATGGTCGCTGCCTTTCCTTACCAGAAAGATCTACATAAATCCTTTCCAAATTGAACACATTACAAAATTTACTAATGATAATGTGCAGGGTGATGAAAAGATGTGCAGATTTTCTTTTTCTATATTATGGTATTATCTTTAGAAATTGAAACTTTCCTGGCTTGTAACCAACGAGGTTAAGAGAGTTAATTTGGTACTTTTTCTCTGAACAAATTGTAGCTATTCTTGTAATGATACCTAATTGAATGATCCTAAGATAATAAATATCATTTTCCGTTCCTTTACCTATTTTCTTAAATTATACTTAGCCAATCTACGTAATTTAAGAGTATTTATTTGCAATAGTCTGTTTTAGATAAATACTTGCTTGACTAATTAATTTTAAATTTAAAAAGACATTAAATACATTTATGAATAGCTAACACTCATAATTTATCTTAATGAACAAAAATATTCAAAAACATAAAATCCATTAATTACATTTTTTTAATAATCAATAGATAATTTTTAAAGGAACAAAAAATCAAAAATATGAAAAATTAGAGCTTTGCCAAAATAGGTGAAATATACTAAATTAATTTGAAATTTTTAAATATATTTTTTCGTAATAACTTATTCAAAAAGTATTCTCTTACTTGTCTAGCCAATTATCTAAGTTTAAAAGGTCCGTATAATGCATTAGTAAATGCGCAATCAACAGCATTTTTTAAGGGATGAAAAATATTAAGATATAAAAGCTACTAATGTATTTATAAATACTCAATCAATATTTTTTAGAAAATAAAAATTTTTAAAAACATAGAAAATAGGAATTTAATCAAATAATTGTAATTGGAATCAAATACCCTCTCTTTATATCATATAGTATAAATTATATTGAATTGATAATTGATAAGGGAAATAAGATCTTAAGAGTAACAAGGTAAAAAGCCAATAAGAAAACTTAACTAATTCAATGAATAAATAAGAAAAGGGCCATTTAGCTTAAGCCCACCAAAATTGGCATGCAAACACACGTTAGTGGGCTGAAGCTAGCCAAGGATTTAATCAATGTAAATATCTATACCCAAAGCCAAAATGGGACATGTAATCATTCATAAAAAAAATTCAAGTTCTAGCTATGTAATTTCATTCCAAGAGGAGGAACCCATTTCGTTTTGTTGATTTCTAAGAAGAAGCTTGTTCTATTTTCGTGCAGCATCATTTTGACATCCTCTATGGGATCTCACTTCTAAAGCAAGTAACTTTCAACATGCAAATAATATCTAGAGAGCTCATGACTCTTGTGCTCAAGCTACACCACAAGGCAACAATTTAGAGAACAACTTACTGAAAGCACAACCTCATTGGCATCAAAGTCAGCACATGAAGTGTATTCTCCACTAAAAAGAATGCCCACACAACATGCTTCAGCCCTTGGAGAGCCAATGTTGTAGATGACTCAAGAAATAATGATGACATTAGTGGAAAATGCTTCCCCACTAGCTGCAACCAAAGTAGTAGCTTAGCTTGCTGACGAATGCCACCCTTAAGAGCGATCCTAGTCATCTCATTGGAGCATGGAAGCCCCAACATACCTAGAGATGATAGAATGCAGGACAAACAAAACATGGGGCACCTCTTTCCTTCACAACAACACATGAACATTTAGTTTTCTCTCCAGGTTGATCTCCCATGACAATTATCTACAATGGCCAAAGTTTTAACTCATTTAGCAATCCCTTGATACTTAGGAAGAGCAAGGTGTGAATATCTTTCTTCGGTTGTTGTTTTCCCAAGATATAGCCTATTTTGCCAACTATCTTGAAATATTCACTTCCCCAGCCCACCGATTGCAACTTGCCTGAATTTGACAGCACTACTAGTCCTAAAGAGCACCTTGGCAACTTTCTAAAAAGGATAGACCTCAACTACTTGAGTGAAACTACTTACGACAAGGTGATCTACACCATTCTCACCAAGTGTCTTACCTATTCACCATGAAGTAAAAGGAAAGAGAGCCCTTGAGAAACTTCATCCGTTAGTTTATCTAAGTGTGCATGAAGTCTCACATAACTCTTGCTTAGCATCATCCAGTGGAACTAGAAGTATCAGAAATTTTGGGAATCTATAATAGGAAAGTCACTAGCCATACTAGAAGAACTCCTCATCTGAGCAAAGAAGTATATCTAATCAAGGAGACAATGGCCTTTTGGGGCTCTAACAAGCACAAAGTGTAAGAAAAAGAAGGTACCAATAATAAGAATTAAGCTAGGTGATCGCTAGCATAGTCCTCCTAAAGCATTCCCTACGTACACCTTTCTTATTGCATCTAGGAAAGACATCTTTGTCATGGGGGAACAACAAGGCATGATTCGGCACCTCCTAAATATGGTGGAAAATCCTAAGAGGCAAAAGTTTAAGAATTGATGTCTCTTTTACCATAACTACGGATATACTACTGAGGAGTGCCAAAATTTAAAAGATGAGAATAAGAAATTGATTCTATAAAAATATCTAAAGGATTATATGGCACGGAGAAAGGACAATCCTAAGAAATGGTTAGAGCAAGAAAAGAAAGAGACCACCATTACCCATTTGGAGAATAGTTAGAGCTAAGAGAAAGGCAGCATCAATATGACATAGATAACTTACGTACTATAGGCACTATTTCAATCATCTCAAGAGGAGCCATAGGATGTGACTACTCTAATTCGATGAAAGTGCTTGCACAAGCAGTGAGGTAGGTATAAGCCCACTTTATAGATCTAATGCTAAGGATATATGAAATGTGTTTTCCAATTTTCAACATTTTCCTTGGAAAAAGAGACATGGGGACTAAGCCAAGCAAACACAAGGATGCTTTGGGGATTTTGCTTCCCTCCCTAAGTTCTAAGTGTAGAAGATTTTAGTGGATAACAGAAGCTTAATGGAACTATCAAAAAGTGTTATTCCTACATTCTGAAAAGAGTGAAGATTTTAACCACAACCCAAACAAGGTGAAGGGGCCTCGTAAAAGCAGTTTAAAGGACAAAGGCGAAGCTTAGCCCTAAAATCAACATTATTGTAGTACTTGTACAAGAAAATGAAGGATTCGTCAACATAATGTGAAATCACATTTGAAGAAGCTCTTTAGGAGGAAGACACAAATTCTAACAATTCAGCCCCACTACAGAAAAGACGGCCACCCTTCAACTTGAATAAATGTGCCCTTTGAGTACTTTGAAGTTTTTAACTTTTCCTAGGTTATTTTAGTACTCAAGTTTCCCTTTTAGTTTTCAATTTTTGTTTGTAGATACATATGCATTTTTTAAGTTACTTCATGAATGAAAGTTTGTCTTAATTTGAGGGATGGTGTTTTTTCCTTTTGATTACCTTATTGAAAGTGCTCTGGCATTTCATTACAAGTGTATTTCATCTTTTAATACATAATTGCAATTTGCAAGAATACTTCATTCATGTTAAAACCTAAGAGCTATGCATTCAAAATATATGTATCTAATTTTGATTTAGGAACAAAAATACCAGCAATGACTCCAAATAGTAATTGATGAGTGAGCTATGTCATCACCATTATAAGAGTCCCAAGGGAGTGTATGGTGAATGGTATCAACATAACTACAAGACCCCCAAGGATGCACGTGGCAACCCTAAAGGTGCTTGTGGCAAAAAACTATTATAAAACCCCAAAGGCGCACACAATATAAACCACTACAAGATACCCAAAATGTCATGTGGCAAACTAAAAAATATATATACATATAAGACCCCAGGGTGGTGCATTGAAAACACCAATGATAGCTATTATGCCTACAAGGAAGCACATGATAAATACTAAAGCATGATATAAGACCCCCAAGAGGACAAGCAGCAATGAAGACTACTATAAGATCTTTGGGAGGTGCAAAACTATCAAGATTATTTTAAAATCCTCAAAGAGGCACGCAATAATCAAGGCTATTGTAAGACCCCAAAGGGGCATATAGTCATAAAATTCATTGCAAAACCTCGAAGTAGATCGCACTATGGGCCTTAAACTAGGCACAAATCACCAACATCTTATTGAGATACTCAAGAGGCCACAAATCATCAACTCTGCATTAAGACCCCTGAGTGGGGTGCACTACAAGCAACAACATAGTAATAAAATCCTCTATTGGGGCTCTAAGGAAAAGGAAATAAGAAAAAAAGAGGAGGGGAGAACTAAGCATTTTGTAGAACCCTACAGAAACATTCAACCATTCCTCATTGCAACAAGTCTTAAGAAAAAGACCTAAAAGCATAAATGCATGGAAATACAATATGTATAAAAAAACATACAACATCAAGGAAAAATTTGAAAGATAAAGTCATCCAAATCTTCATAAAAAAATGCAAAGTTTAGCAATGTTGGAATGCATAAACATAAATCAATGCCTAGCCTACACTTAGACACTAAAAAGAAAATGAATCAACAAACGATCAACCAATAAGAACAAAAAACAAAGACTTAAGTCCTTATCCAACTTCTACACAAACCCATAAGAATTTCATTGTATAAATAAGTTTGTAAAGTGAAAGTAACAGGGGCTGAAAATGTGAAAAAATAGAATCCTAAGGGTAAAAAAGTATATAGCACATAAAAGGCTAACTAATTAAATAAATGAATAAGAAAAGGGCTAACTAACCCAACAAATTAAGGCCACCAAAATGGGTACCCAAATCCTAGTGAGTCACAACCAACTAAGAGCTTAATCAATATGTAAATACCAACTTTTAAAGTTAAGAAAAGGGACATCTAATCATTTTTTTAAAAAGAAAAAAAAAAAGAAAGAAATTGAGCTTGGGTTCTATGCAAGCCCATTCCAAATACAGGAGCCCATTTAACTTTATTGATTTCCAAAAAAGACCTTAACACTACTTGAAAATAGAGTTAAGGTCCTTTCTAGAAGTTAGCAAATTTCAAAGGGTTTTTCCTTTGAACGCATTTACAAAGTGTCAAAGTTTAATATTTTTAATGACTGATTTTTTGTCTTCTTTTTTACTATGGGAATTGGTACTTATGGTGACTAAGTTTTTGGTGGGATTCAGCACACTTGGGTTTAGGTGCCCATCTTGACAAGTATAATTAATTGGGCTTACTAGTCTTTTATTTAATGGGGACCTTTTATTTAATTCTTACCATTATACTCTTAGGGTATTATTTTTCTATATCATTGAAACCCTCTACTTCCAATTTGAAATTTTAATTTTTATATCGAAAGCATATTGTAAGCTCAAATTTAATTTTAGTCTTACCTAGCCTTAGTTAATTAATTTTATTGAATCTATGTAATTTATTTGTTCATTAATTTTTCTAGTAGGTTGTAACATATTTTTATATAGAGCTGCCAACTTGGCACCTAAGCATCATCAAATGCCCTTGAGGCTTTGGGTGTTCATCAAGCAAAGCGCTTGGGCATTAACATGCACTCATGGGATGTTGGGTGTTTGCTAAATGCCCATAAGGTGTCAAAAACCTATGGGGCACTTGGGCTTTGTCAGGCACCCACAGTTTTTGCTTTTTTAGCAAATGTTAATGCTTGAATAATAGTTCGTAATGAAAAATATGGTTACCTTTTTTGCTAACTCAAAATATTTTTTAATGAGATTTTATGTTTCGAGAACTACTTAAGATCTTCAAGAGGGTTCTTTGCTTTGCAAATAAGTTAAAAAAAAATTATGGTGCCTTGTAGTTTAGGTTTCCTTTGGAATTGTTGGCAAAGCTTTCCACTCCGCAAATAGCTTAGAATTCTTATGGAGCTTTATGCTCTTGCAAGTGCTTTGGAGTTTTTCATAAAATAGTATGCTTCACTAACGACTTGAATTATTTCATCAAGCTTCATGTTTGGAAGATTGGTTTGGACTTTTGGTAGAGCTTTTGCTCTGCAAACACCTCAGAAGTTGTTGGAGCTCCACACTCTCTAAATGACTTGGAGTACTTTTTGAGCTTTATACTTTCTACATAACTTAGAGTTTATATTTTGGGGTTTTTTCATTCTAGGAAAGACTTAAAAATCTATCAAGGAGCTTCATACTCCAGAGATCACATTGGCTCTTCAACAGAGTATTATGTTTTTTCAAGAACTTAGAATTTCTCATAAAGTTATGTGCTTCAGAGATCCTTCAGGATCATTAGTGGGTTTCTTATTCCTTGAATAACTTAAGTTTTTCCTCAAGTATTCTTCATCCTCTATCAATCTTTTAGACTCTTTTAGCATTTATTGAGTAGCTAGTATCAACTTCTTCAAATTTTCTTTGATGATAAAGAGAGGAGTAAGCCTAGTCCAAGCAGCATGCTGGAGCTAAATGTAAGGTAGCAAGAGTAGTTAGAAGATTGTTGCTAAATGTTGGGTAGTTAGAAAGCCCCAAAGGGTGAAGTGGTTCTCCTAGTTGGTGGTTATATTTAGAGACGCCCATAGGGCAACATCATCAGGAGTTAGCATTTGCTCTAAGATAGTTGCCTACTTAGATAAGATCATTTGAGCTATGCTCTAAGTATTCCTCATTGTCTTAAATAGGGTTTTTTATTTTTTGAATACCTTGGCACTTGTGGCGGAGTTCCACACCCTGAAGATCACTTATGATTTCTGGTGGAGTTTCGCACTCCAAAAATTAATTGAAGTATATTAGGATCTTTACGCTCTATAGTTAACTTTCTATATAAAGCTTTATGTTTCTAGAGTTATTTGAGGTCTTTGATGGGGTTTCATACTTTTTTAATAACTTAGAATACCATTGTGGAGCTAAGTTATTCTGTGAGTCCCTTGAGGTCTTTTGCATCGTAGTGTTTCTCTAGGGGCCTCTTGGGGTTTTTTGCTAAATCGCATTATCATACACATTTCTCAAGGTCTTTAAGGACCTAAGATGTCACTTTGTGCACTAAAAGCTTTATCATAGGGCATGCTTAGGACCTTACCAGTAAAGTATCTTTCGGCAAGCCTCTTTAATAGGTCATGCAGTAGAAATGATTTTTGTGAACCACCTTTTGCAAACTCATTAAAGGTTAGACCTAAGGTATTACATAGGATTTAGATGTTGTAATTCCACAAAAGGCTTAGCAGAAGTCAACCTAGAACTTAGTTTTTCTTTTTTACTTAGGTTGAGGGTAATTTGTTTTTGCTCCTTTTTAGTGAAATACTAATGGCCATTTTTCTTTTAGATGGCTAAGTGTAGCCTAAGGTGATGTTTGTTTAATCTAGTATCACTAGACTTCACGTCTTTATTGTTGAGAGTTGAGCAGTGTTGTACTCTTTTTAGTATTGAGTTATTTTGATGATTTATCTTTCATACTTTTTTCTACGTTTGCATGTCATTTGCATTTTACTGTGCGTTCATGCTTTTTTGCCTTTTTATACTTTTCTTGGGGCTTTTCTATAATGAGAAGCAATAGGGATTTCGTATGATCGTAAGCCTCCTTGAAAGTCTTACTATGGACTTAGTTTTTATAGACCTCCTTTGAGAGTCCTTCCTTAGTTATTTAATATTAACATGTATCCTTTTAAAGATATTGCTAAGTCATAGCTGCTAGCTTTTGGCATCCCCTTAGGATGTCAACATATGCATAGTTATTGTGTACATAGGATCTTATCGTGATACGCCACTCAGGATCTTGTTGCAAGTTGAAGTTCTAAATGCCAAGATCTTACAGTTGAGTTATTTGTTCCAAATGCATAGGATTTTACCACAATGCATACCCAGGGTCTTATCATTAAGTCAATTGTTTTGCACACCGAGATCTTACTATGATGCACACCTAGGTCTTACTCTAAGTTGATTATTCCATGTATTTGAGATCTTAACATGATGCATGTTTGAGAGCTTACTCTAAGTTGAATTTATCACGAAGCTCTTATGCTTGTTCCCTTTAGGAATATTGTTGAGGTTGTACTTGCTATTGTATTCCCTATTAGGGTTGTTGTTGAAATCATCATTACATGTTCCCCCTTGGCAGTGTTGTTTAAGCTACTATTGTTGCATATTCCCCCTTAGGAGTGCTATCGAAGTCATTGTTATTGCTATCATTATGTGCCCCTTTAGAGGTGCAAATGTAATTGTTATAATATATGCCTCCTTGAGGGTCTTGTAGCAGGCTTCTTGTGTACTTGCCACATGCCTCTTGTAAGGTTTTGTCATAGGCTTTGATGCTTTGCCACGTATCCTCTAAGGGCTTTTGTCGTGGGCTTTGATACATTTGCTACATATCCTTTTGAATGTTCATCTTAGGCTTTAATATGTTGGTCTTGTGCCCCCTAGCGGGTTTTATCATGGGTATTGATGTGTTTTCCATGTTTCCCTTGTGGGTTTTATAGTGGGCTTTTGCCATGCATCCCTAAGGTTCTTATAGCAATCTTTGCTACATGCCCACTAGAAGTTCTTATAGTAGCCTTTTATCATTTACCCCTAGGGTCTTATAGTAGTGCTGATGTCATCACCACATGCCTCCTTGGGAGTCTTGCAATGATACTAATATGATTCACTCAACAATTGCTGTGAGGAATTGTTCATTTTGTAGTTGGTATTGTGTGTTCATTGTTACACATTCATTGCTGGGTTTGTACCTTTTGGATCTTACTGCAAGTAGTATAATTCTGTGTTAATCATTGCTCATCAAGAAAACGAACATAACTATGAGATAATTTCAAAAAAATTTCATTAAATTAAATAAAGAAAAGGAGCACCGTTTCTAGTTTTTGATTAACTTTTATTTGTGTCCATTGGGATAATATTTAATTTCTTAAAATCGAAGACTGAATACGTAGAATGGGAAAACCTAACTACTAGAATAACTAAAAAAAATGAAAACTTTAAAATGCCCAAGGCGTTATTAGTTGTGCAAAATAAATAATGTAAACAATTACGTAAGTGCATGTGTTGCAATAAGTAATAAAGTGATAAGAAGAGTAATGATCCCAAGAGAAACTAAATTATTCACTGCAAATTACTAATTTATCACACACATATTTTATTCAAACAAAAACTAATTATGTAGGAATTAAAAATAAACTAATGAAAATAAGAAAAATTGTACTGATTAAGATTTCTACTAGAATATAAAAATCTAGAATTATGATGTTATCAATCGAATGAGTTGATTACATAATTTTCTCCCTATGAAATTAATAACAAAGTATTAGTCTTGAGTCTTATGCAATTACAAGGTTCTACTACATTACCCGCAATCAAATCCTTAATTTATTCAATTCACTACATTTCTATGTGAATTAACTAAATTTTGGATAAGATTGTACCACTCATATAACTCCTTAGGGCAATCAGGTATATTCCCACCCTACTAATGAACTAATTAATTCATCAATTTGAAAAATTAATCCTAAAGTCTTCTATTGTCAATTAATCCCTTGATTTTCTTTTCCATGACTTTTCTAAGGTTAAAGAGTCATTTGACTGTTGATCAGACAATCAAATAGAAAAAGTACACAATAGAATAAATAACTTTAAGTGCTATTAATTACATGGAAGAGAACCATGCATCAATTAATTCAAAAGAATTCATTATAATCCTAAAGTAATGAATTAGTTTATGATTGAATTGTCAAACAAAACATCATCTAAAATCCATAATTAAAAAGAAAATCAAAGGGAGAAGAAGAAACTCTATTCCTAGATGAATCCAATCTCCACTTTGTCTTCCTTTGAATCCTAAATTCTCCCAAAAATTCATAATCTCCAAAATAGAAAATCTAAATCTCTCTTAACTAAGTGTTTGAAAGGCCTATTTATAACTAATTACAAAAGTCTTCTCATTAGAATATGACTGAAATAAATGAAAAAACTCTTTTGCCTATTCTAAATTAGATCATGAGGTGTCATCAAATCAACATTCCCACCAATTTGTGTCCATTTATCCCTTTTTTGTTATTTCTTCACTTGTATTCCTGCAATTCAAAATTTTCATCAATTAGCAAGGGAATTATAATTTTTTAAACAAGAAAATTATTTGTTAAGTCCTTAATATGATAATAAAATTAATGCTAATAAAGACTTGACAAACACCCCCAAACGTAACACATTGCTTGCCCTCAATCAACACAAAAGACTCAAAGACATTCTATGAAAAACAAATCAAACCTAAACAAATGTATAAAATGTCACTTCTTTTTGTTACTCTCAGAACTACTTCAAAACTATGCTCATAGTCAACCACCATTGCGATCTTGTTTCACTATGCACATATAAGCAAATACAATGTTCAAATGAATCCCCTGTGTATGTGTGTTATTTCTCTATAAGTAGTTATTGGCAATTCGGATTAATTTTTGTACAAGCACAAGATTCTACTCTAATACTCTATAGGTTTGTTTTTCATCTCTATCTTCATTAATGTAGGATATACTCAATAAAGAATCGTCTAGAGTTTTAAAAGCTTGTAATGTAGGCTTGGGTAAAGGTAGGAAAGATATAGATAATATTGACTCAATACCCGCAACACTTGTTCATCATCACCTTTTAATACTATCCAATCTTCTTAAATAGTACTTCTCAATTTCTTTCTTTCTCCCCTTTTTCTCATACTTTTCTTTTTTGGTGTTCATGCCACTATGCACTTTTTGTGTGTTTGTGTGTGTGCACATGAGACCATATCTACACCATTTTTTTGTGTGGAGGGGGAAGGAGAAAATCAAACTCATGGGCACTACACTATTTGTTCCCATCGAGCAAGTAATTGTTAGATTTATTTTGTGAGATCATATGTTTAGACTGGTTGTTGAATTGGTTGCCAAGCAAAAAGGACACTTAAAATAGGCTCAATAGGGGACCTTAGGAATATAATTTCATTTGGTAGACTTGAAAGGCTCAAATGAGTCAAAAATGGACTAAGTCATTTTCCTTATTTGAGTGTTTTCTATGATTTCACCTCAATAGGGAATCACACAAATTTTTGGAGTTTAAAGTATTATCTATATTACTCATACATTAATGTCCTCTAAATCGAACCAATGACTAAAAGTGAGAAAATGAGTACTCAAAAATAGGGAATGTCATCCTAGCATCGCTTCTCAAAGTGCAAAATCCCATCATCACACAATTATAATTTTCCACAAAACACAAAATTAAAGGAGTAATATCTTCATTGATTTAAGAAGATTAATTTCTGTACATGTAGGACATCGACTCAATTACTAAACCCTAATTATAACCAAATAACAAAAATAATGGAAAACAGAGGACGAAGAATTGACTTGCGGAACATCCCTCCAAATTTAAGAGGTACTCTGCCCTCAAAGTACTAATACTATCATGACATAGAAAGCAAAAAAATAAGATGAAAATAAGAGACACTAATATGAAAAAAATAAAAATAAAAAGGGAGAAAATACACCCTAATCAATTGACGGTGTCATCATCGTTCTCGAACTCTGGGGGTGGAATTACAACAGCAATGTAAAGATGTGGTGGTAGTGAGAATTAAGTCCAAATAAAATTACTCCTAATAATACCTAAAGAAAATCATGAAATTTCAATCAATAAATCAACATCCAAAAATTTAATTCAATTGGCATCCAAATATCCATTACTTCTCCTCAATCATCAATCAATTATTTATCAAATAATATCAAATAAAAAACCACTAAATTTAAATTATTCAATAAATAATCTAACTAATTCCAAACTCTCAAATCAATTAAATAGGGCTTTATAAATGAAAAAAAACTATGAATTTAAATCAATCTAAAATATTAATACATCTAAAATATTCTAAAGAGAGAGTAATGAGCATGGTGGTGTAGATGGGTTTGTTTGAAAAAAAACAAAAGTGAATAAAAAGATTAAAGGAAGAGAAAAATAGAGGAAAAAGAAAAGAAAGAAAAGGAAAAAATAGATTGGGGTGGGGGCTAGAGAGAAGACAGTTGAGTAGGGGGTTGGGCGCAATTGGATGTGGGGTGGCCAATTACTATCCCTTTTGTCATTTATTCATATTTTTTTAAATTAAAGATTGTGTGCTGGGGTGTAAATTGTGCATGCCATTGCCATGCAAAACTGACCCTACATTTATTATTTTTTTTAAAGTTGCACAGGGGTGCAAATTTCTTGTACCCAGCACACCAGCCAATGTAATTAGGTGTGAAATTTCATGTCGTGAACTAGGGCATGAGTTTTGTGCACCTCGGTGTTCAAAGTATTGTTTTATAATTATTACTACATACAAATTAAACACAATAAAATAAACAAATAAATAAACCAATCAAACAAATAAAATGCAAAAATTATAAAAATAAAAATCAAAAGAAATAAAAAAAACTTGAGTTGCCTCCCAATTGGTGCTTCATTTATAGTCTTTAGCTTGACTTTTCGGTCTTCACTTGATGTTGATTAAGGTGGTTGGGGATTGTTGATTATCAAATCACTTTTCAAGTATTGTTAGATTCGTTTCCTATTCGCCTTAAACTGTCTTCTTGAACTAATTTCTTCTAAGTCCATCATTCCATGTGGAAAGATTTCAATGGTGTGAAATGGTCCCAGGTACCCATCATGTTTTTCTCTTTCCTGATAACTGCTTAAAACAAGAGTTGTAGAATAGTGCCTATTTTCCTAGCTCTAATTGGCTTTCAAAATTTTTCGATCACTCCTATATTCAGCTTCTCCTTTATATAACTTGGCCTTTTTATTTGCCACACTAACTACAAAACATTTGCAAATATCCTTAGGAAAGTCAAATGCTTTAAATACATTAAAAGTTAACTTTTCATCTTAGACCCTTATGGTTAATTTACCTTTTTGCACATCTATAATAGTCCTACCTGTGGCCAAGATTAGTTTCCCAAGGATGATTGGCACTTTGGTATCCTCCTCCATGTCCAACACAATAAAATCTACAGGGAAAATAAATTTATCAACCTTTACCAATACATCTTCAATTATTCCCTTAGGATATGTGAATGTTCTATCCACAAGTTGCAATGTTACACTAGGTGGCATGATCTCACCAATTCAAGGCGTTGATTGATGGAATGTGGCATTAAATTTATGCTTGCCCCTAAATTGCAAAGTAACTTTCTAGAAAAATTAGTACCAATTTTGCATAGTATGGTGAAACTCCAGTGATCCTTAAGCTTTGGGGGTAACTTATTTTGGATGACTGCACTACATTCCTCTATGAGAGGCATAGTTTCAAATTCACTCAAATGCCTTTTCTTAGATAAAATAACTTTTATGAATTTCACATAACTTGGCATTTGTTTTAAGGCTTCAGCAAATGAAATATTTATGTGGAGTTTCTTGAAAACAAAAATTGTTGAAATTGTTTGTCCAACTTTTACTTCTTAAGCTTCTAAGGAAAGGGTGAAGATGATCTAATAGGATTAACTTCTTCAGTTTTCTACTTCTCATTATTTTCCTTCTCAACTGGTGATTCTTCCTCCATTTCCTCCGAAGATGAACGGACTTTCTAAAATTCTTACAACTCTCTACCATTCTTTAAAGAAATAGCTTTGCAATGTTCCTTGCCTTCTTGTTTAAGATTTATATTAGTATCACATGGCAAAGTTCCCTATTGTCTCATGCTCAATACATTATCTTGCTGGCCCATTTGAATTTCTAATGTTCTTATTGAAGCTAATTGACTCTAGATCGCTACCTCAATTTTCGCCATGAACTTCATAAACATCTCTTATAATGATGGCTTCTTTTCTTGAGTTGGTGGCTTAAGAGCTAATGTTTGTCCTTGGTTGTTGCTCCATGAAAATTTAGGGTGTTGTTTCCATCCAAGATTATAAGTATAGATTATTTTGACTCCTGTTAAAGTTCCTAACAAACTGCATTGTTTCCAAAGTGTGATAACACTAATCACTCATATGTGCATCCCTAAAAATATTGCAAGTGATAAATTAGCTCTCTACTAGTTGAACTTGCTATATTAGCTGAGTTATAATACTTGCAAGCATGTCCACCGTCTTCGTTAAAGCTTTTAACTATGCAATCAAAGATGTAGTAGTATTTACCTCACAAATTCCTGTAGCTTTCTTTGGTTGAGTTAATCTTTAAGTTGGCCACTGATAACTATGTGTTGCCATCTGTTCAAATAACTCAAATATATCCCCAATCTTCTTCCGCATAAGTGTACCTCATGTACCATAATCAATTATTTCTTTAGTTTGTGTGGATAATCCATTGTAAAACACTTGCACTTGAACCCACTTTCTCAATCCATGATGAGGGCATTTTCTAAACATCTCCTTATATCTTTTCCATGTCTCATAAATTGTTTCCTAATTGAATTGGACAAAGGAAGTAATCACATTTCTTAACTTGACTATTCATGATGGTAGGAAAACTTGGCCAAGAATCTATGAGCTAAATCCTCCTAGATGGTAATGGACCCTAATGGCAAGGATGCCAACCAACTTTTTACTTTGTCTCTCAATCTCAATCGAATTGCATTATCAGAAACTCCATTATATTTGAAGGTGTCACAAATTTCCAAAAAACTAGACAACTGAGCATTCGGATCTTCTATTGGAAAACCCCTAAATTGTACTAAATTTTGTATCATTTGAATGATGGCTAGCTTGATCTCAAAATTATTTGCCTGAATAGCTGGTCTGGCAATTCTTGTGTAAAAGGCCTAAATCTATGGTATAATATAAACCCCCAAATATCCATCTTCCTATGTCATTTCTATAGTATCCTTATTTGCTTGAAATAAACAAACAAAAAATAATAATTAGGTCAAAAAAAGTTTGATCTAAAACTTGGTGGTTAAAGTTTATATTAGCATAAACAAAATAATTTTAGTTCCTCGGCAACAATGCCAAAAACTTGTTGGTTGTGCAAAATAAATACAAACAACAATGCAAGTGCATGTGTCGCAACAAATGACAAGGTGATGAGAAAAGTGTTGATCCCATGAGGAACTAAATTATTTGCCACTACTTATTAATTTATCACACACTTGTTTTATTCAAATAAAAATCAATTATGTATAAATTAAAACTAAATGAATAAAAATAAGAAAAAATGTACTGAATAAGATTTCTATCAAGAAATAGAAGCCTAGAATTATGATTTCATCAATCGAATGAATTGATTATATAATTTTCTCCCTATAAAATTAATAACAAATTATTAATCTTGAGTCTTACGCAATTACTGGGTTTTTCCGAATTACCACAATCAAATCCTTAATTTATTCAATTCCCTATATTTTTATGTGAATTAACTAAATTATAGATAAGATTGTACGACTCACATAACTCTCTAGGGCAAGCAGGTATATTCCTATCTTACGCACAAATTAATTCATCAATTTGAATAATTAATCCTAAGGTCTTCTGTTGTCAACTAATCCCTAGATTTTCTTTTCCAAGACTCCTCTAGGGTTTAAAAATGCATTTGACTATTGATCAGACAATCAAATAGAAAAATCACACAATAAAAGAAATAACTTTAAGTGCTACTAATTTTATGGAGAAAAATCATCAATCAATTTATTCAAAAGAATCCATCATAATCCTAGAATAACGAATTAGCACATGATTGAATTATCAAACAAAACATCATCTCAAATCTAGAATTAAAAAAAAAATCAAAGGGAGAAGAAGAAACTTTATTCCTAGACGAATCTAATCCCCACTTTGTCCTCCTTTGAATCCCAAATTCTTGTGAAACTTCTAGTCTCCAAAATAGAAAATCCAAATCCCTCTTAAGGAAGTGTCTGAAAGGCTATTTATAACTATTTACAAAAGTCTTCTAATTAGAATAGGACTCAAATAAATAAAAGGACTTTTATGTCCATCCTTGATCAATTCATGAGATGTCATCTAATCAGCATTCCCATCAATTTATGTCAATTTATCCCTTTTTTTTGTTATTTCTCCACTTGCATTCTTGCAATTCCAAATTTTCATCAATTAGCAAAGGAATTATAAATTTTTAAATCAGAAAATTATTTGTTAAGTTCTAAATATAATATTAAAATTAATATTAATAAGGACTTAACAGGTATTATTCTTTATTCTTAAAGGCAAGTTCTCTCTCTACTATAGGTGTTGTATGATTGATAACAATGTCTTCTCCTTAAAGCATTTTTGCCTTAGAGGGTTCTTAAGTGCACTTGAGCATCATGTGGCTTTTTTTCAGATATTTGTGTAGTTCTTCTTAATTTTGGAAGTATCATTAGACTTGTTTTTTGCACCGACAAGTTTTGGGACTCTCCTTAATGCTTCTGTTGCCAATTATCTTTTGGTACTATCCATCAAGTTGAGTGGCGTATACTCCACAAGGTTTTATGGAAATTATGGCTTCCTCAAATGTGATTAGCTGGGCATGGGCTTATCTAACATCTCTACTAGTTGATATTCTTATTTTCCATACTTTTCAACTCTTAGGTGTCATCTCTAGCTTTGAAAGTGTTGATTGAATCACTTGGGGTGACTTCTGCACCTTTGGGGGTCCTTCCAATGCTGAGCTTGTATTCATATGTCTTCTCCTCTTGATCATTTACATCTATAGTTTCTCCATCACATCATACCTAAGAGGTATTGATCTCTTATTGATAGGTACAAGCTTAATTGGAAGGATACATTAGGCAATAGGATATCTATGGAGCTTTTGTTATCTACTATGATCTTCTTTCCTAAAAATGGGCCCCAAGTGCTGCAATTATTATAGCATTAGTGCATTTGTCATTTCTCATCCCAAGTCTCCTTCTTCAAGGATGACATTAGATGGTTAGAGGTTCATTTTTCACATGCAGAAAGCCGATACCTTGAAGTTAATATACATCTACTTGTGATCCTTGTGAGGACTTTGGGACCCTAGCAATGTGTCTCTCCAGTTGATCTACTTGAAATCATTGATATAACTTGATAATAGGTAAATGGCTAAGGGCGTATGGTTGTGGCCCTCTTCGAGATTTCAGTCTCCACCTAAGCATATTTAGCAATCATTTGTGTTGTATGTCTGGACAAATTGCTAAGGGCATGTGGTTGTGGCCCTCTTCAGGATTTCAGTCTCCACCTAAGCGTATTTGGCAATCATTTGTGCTGTATGTCTGGACTATTCTTTATAAGTCACTTTCATCACTTGGCAACAACTCCTTAAAGTACCATCGTTAGATAGGTCCTTCGATTTATGCCCTTCAAGTGATCACAACCTTGAGCTACTTATCTCTTATTGTGATAGAAGTACTAGCACTTCTCTACATACTATCTTCACCTCGCCTATTGGAGTTGTTCATCCTCTTCCAAAAGTTCTCAATAAGAATTGTTATTTCTCAAATGTGGATTTACTACTTAACTTGAATTAGCTTGCCCATTGTGGTTTTCTTGAACTTTCTATGTCCTTGCTATATGACACTAGGTAAGAGTTTTGGCATGCTTAGTCTAGCATAAGGCTCCAAAGGTGCCATGTTGTCGTCAAAGTACTTTTGGGGTTCCACAATTTCATTAAACTTCAAAAAATTAGCAACCTTTATGCTAGGGGGTGACTCTCTATGATGGCTGATAAAAAAGGGCTATTTTTGGGAGTAATGATAGCCGAGGAAAGGTATCTACCTTTTTCTTTTCCTAAATGTTGGGGTATGACCACATAAGTTTGAACTTCAGTTGTTGTGGGCAATCACCATAATGGGCCAACTCAGAGAGATAACTGTATACCCATGTATTAAGCTAACTATCCGTCTTATGTTTTGTCATTATCCAAGGATAATGAGGCTTCCATACTCCATGAAAGGAATAAGGTTGCTCTTGAGAAAAGTGTGCTATGGCATACTAGGTGATTGCTTTTGTCGTAGCTTGTGTAGAGGCATTCTCTAACAATACCATTAGCACACTTCTTGAGTCATCAATCCTCGTTGTTCATGGATTGAGCCTATTATGCTAGCATCTCTTTCGATGCCTGATGTGCTTCAAGTGTTGGCTCCAATGCGAGATGTGATTGTGCTTCAAGTAGTTGCTCTCTCTATTCTTATCTCTTAGAGCAATATGGTGATGAAATCTCGAGTTTTGGATCTCATCTGTATTCTCAACATTCCTTCTTCTTAAATAGGAGTTTCCATTGACAGCCTTCAATGGTGCTACTTGGTGATAAAGCTAGAATCCTTTCTAAAAGTCAATGAATTTTAGAGGGTTCTTGCTCGAAAATGTGTTTATGTAAAGTTAGAGCTCAAGCCTTTTCATGATTTACTTTTCATCCTCTTTTTAACTTTTAGAATTGTTATTTATAGTGACTATGTGCTTGTGGGTTCTACCTACTAGGGTCTTGTTGTCCTACCTTGATGACCTCAATTAATTGGGTCATTAATATTTTACTTAGTTATTATTTATTTAACTTGGCCTTTTTATGTAATTTTTTACATTTTACTTTCAATGTCTTATTTTTTCATATTAGACCTTAACTCCAATTTTGTTCAACATTACTAATCAAACAAACAAAAAAGAGAAATATTAAACCATTACCAAAGGAATATTACAACTAAATCTGACAATTTTATATAATAGTGTTCTATTGATAAAAGTCAAAAACTATAATTTCATCAAAATAATTGGAGTTAATTACCCTCTTTTTATATTAAATAGTATATATTTCTTTAAATTAATAATGCTGCTGAAAGCTGCGTATAGATAAAATGAGGATTGTGCTACTAGTAATTCAACCAGGGAGATTGAGTACTCAGGATTGTATGTAGCTTTGGGCTTGGGATCTGCAACCATAACACACATTAAACTAGCCGAGGTACCCTCTGCTAAGGTACTCTGATGCTCAACTTAGTTTTGGTTGAGATGGAGTGATCGAACAGAATATAGAGAATATAGAGCTTGTAGTGTATGGGGGATTACCTTGAGCGTGGTTGGGCCTGGAGTATTTATAACTTTCTGTAGGCGTGATTTGACTCAAGTACCCTTACCAAGTGTACTAGCCTTTGTCTTTGCCAAGGGGTTGGGGGTCATTCCATGTCTAGATCCTAATACTATGCCAAGTGGCTAAATCTCCTATTTTTGTAGATAAACAATGCTAGTGGAGGCGCATCTCTACCAAAGTTGTTGACAGGATTGTCAGAGTTGTCAGAGTTGATGGCAACGATTGTACTGGCTATTACGTGTCATTAATATGGGGGCATACAACCTGTTAGACTGATAAACACAGTAGGTTTCTGAATCAAAGCTAGAGCGGGTCTTAAGGTCGATATATGTCGACTAGACGTGAATATTCGAACTTTTGGAGTGGACCTAAGGTCGATACGGGTCGACCGAGGACCCTACCAAGTGAGGTCGATATCGATCGACTAAATAGACTTACTGTTAGGCCTCCTGGGCTGTCTCATTTAATGTTAGGTCTATTGAGCCTACTGGGTTATCCCATATCATGAGTCCCCCTAACTTACGATTCTGATCAAGCTTGCTGATGAGAAGAAGCAGGGAGTTTAACTTAACCGTAGCAGGTACTGTGCTCGAGTAAGGTTTTTGAACTCTTAACCTGGGTTTTTAAATCACCAACCAGGGTTTGAGGCAGTTTCTTTGCATTTAATACGGCTATTAGTGAACAGAATATGAAGTATACTGGGGCAGACTATCATCATAGCAGCTACATAGATTCCCAGGCACGACTGTCTATAAATAGAGGGATAAGTAGCTTCATTTACACTTTTGTTGTTTGAACTCCCAATCGAATCACCATTTTTCAAGCCCTTCAAGCTCCGCACTCTGCATTCGTGAAATTTTCACTGTAAGTGTCTTTGTTATTCTTATGCTTTTCTACCATTCCATTGTAGAACCATGTCTGCTAGTTTAGATTCTAATAGCACTAGGTTTGAAAATAT